>JAJQWJ010000014.1:3382240-3564740 GCA_023637945.1 Phaethornis superciliosus | reverse complement strand
GGAAGGAGCAGCCCGGCTGGCAAATGTTTGTGGGTTAATCTGGCAGCAGAGAGGGTCTGGGTGGCATTTGGGACTCCATGGTTTTGGAGTTCTCTTCCAACCTCAGTGATCCCATGGTTCTGGATTAGAACCCAGGGAGTTTGGGGGGGGGGGGGTGTGTTATGTAAGTGGATGGGTGATTAAAGAACATTTCTTCTGGTGGCATATTGTCTTCATTAAAGAGAGTGCAGCATCAAAGTTGTGTGCATTAGATGGAGGTCATGACTGCCACGGATTAGTGACGTGGTCTTTAAGATACTGTAAAGCTTCACAGAGTGGATTTTTGTAGGGGGGATGGATGCAGGATAAGCATTTCCTAAGTGTAAGTTTATAGGCTTTTTAGATGAAATCTACTCATTTGTAGGTTTCGCTTGTGAATTGAGCCAATGTTCACGCAGCTTGGTTATTGTTACTGAGGGAAGATGTAAATTGGAGTTAAGCAAAAACATTGAATATGGATTTGTAAAAGAAGAAGGTTTTCCATTAGCTTCTCCTGGTTCTCAGATGTCTTGTTTTGCCTGAAAGGCAACACAGTGTGCTGACACACTCTGCCTTTTCCCGGAGACAGTAACAAATGGGAGGTGCAGGCCATTTGCATTATTAATGTGCCTTTTGGAGCACTGCAGTAGTAATAATAAAAACCTCCTTAGTGCCAGTTTGGGGAAAGTGTTGTCTGACACGAATGCTGAGGATGATCTTTGTTTTACTGTGTGTTCCTCAGGTAAAACTGAATTGCTGACTCCTTTTATCTTCTTAGTATTGGCTGTTCATATGTAGTGCAGAAAAGAGGGGGCTGTCAAGAAACTTCTTGACGTGTAGTGATAGCACGAGGGGCAATGGCTTTAAATTAGAGAAGATTAGATTTAGATTGGATGTTAGTAACAAATTCTTTACCGTGAGGGTAGGGGGAAAATGGAAGGGGTTGCCCAAGGAGGTGGTTGGAGCCTCATCCCTGGAGATATTCAAGGTGAGGCTTGAGGAGGCTCTGAGCAACTTGATCTGCTTGAGGCTGTCCCTGCTGACTACAGGGGTTGGATTAGATGGCCTTTAGAGGTCACTTCCAACCCAAATTATTCTTTGTCAAGCTATTGGAGGCCATTTCTGTCTCCTCTGTCCTTCTGACCCAGGTGTCAAGGCTACAGCCCATGGGATGTCAGTCAGAAGAGAGATGGTCCCTCAGCAGTCCTCCAGGTTTCAGCAGGTGACAATGCACATGTCTTTTTTGGTTTTGGCCCTGGCTGGTTTTCAGATATCACTTGAAAAGTGTGTCCTCTAAACTGGCAAAACAGTCTTTGTTATGCAGGGAGTCAGATCTGATGGTCTGACTCAAAAATGATTCAAAATGATTCCTCAGGCCATGAAGGTTTTAGTGTCAAATGGCTTCATGCTTGTTCTCATAACTTGATGGTGTTCTTTTATTTCATTTCAGGATAAAACGTTTTTGTTATTCATTAGCTTCCTAGCGTGGCATAGTTAAACAATGACACTTAAGATTTGCAGACTTTTGTCTCCTTTTTGGGACTGGACTGAAAGAAAATGCTATGCAAGGAGGACTAGTGGGATTAATGATCCTTTCACTGTAATTTTCAGTGATTACTAAAATGAATGGAGCTGTAAAAGGCTGAATTCTCTTGCTAGATTTTTATTGACAGTCTTAAAGTATACAGAGAAGGAGGACCTTAAAATTTAGAGAGCCTGTTGTGCTCTTTAAAATAAAGGGAAATTTACTAAGCTATTTAAAAATAGTTAATGAAACTCCTTTAAATGCAGGGCTGTGTAATTCCAAAGTAAAATGACTGGACCTTTAAGCAGTGAGTCATGATCAGGCTTTGTACCCAAGCAGCCACATTTTCAGTTTTCCAGAGAACTTGAGATGAACTTTGTGAAAACATTGCAGAGATTACTGGGACTGGCATCTTTAGGTCTGATTCAGTTCCTGTATCCTTTGGTGACATTGGATTAGGGCTCAATATAATTCTCTGCAAGTAACCACTTGAAAAAAAGGCTTTTACTTTAAGAGCTTATTTTTTTGTGTGTGCCAGTTAATGCAAAAATCACCTTAAGTAGTTAATGCTGCAGAACTAAATGTATATTTGTTGTTGGGTCTCCTTTCCAGTAAGCATAATACAGGGATTGGAAGGCATCTAAGGAAATATGAATTTTAAAAAGCAGAACAAAATATCCCAAAGGCAATTTCTGCAAAGACAGATGTTTTTTGTAAAAGACTTTGTTTTTAGCAAAAAACACTATTGTGGGTTCTGTAATGACCTCAGAAGAGTTGTTCCCCTCTATTTACATCTTTTAAAGAGCAGCTCTGCCAGAGGACCATGTTCCTAGCAGCATTGTGGTGAATTAGCAGAGTCATAACAGTTTAGAAAAGACTGTATTATTATTTTTGCATTCTGTGAGGCAATAAATAGCAACTATACCTTATTTGCTTTGACCATCATATCTTATTTGGGCTCCCTGGTGAGTTTCAGGTAATTGTGGTAATTCTGAGTATTATTCATCAATGACTGCACTCAAATGGTTGCATCCCTTCCTGCTGCTCCCTCATTTGACTGTGCTGAATTTATGTCTCTTCAGATACTCAGCACATAAAATCACTGGTGAATCTTTTGTATTTGAGCCAAAGACTTATGATGGAATATTGAGAATGAAATGTTAATAATTAAATTGCAGCCTTGGTTGCTTGTGGCAGAAGTTCTTGAGAAAATATAAAAATATACAAACAGAACTAATTTATTACTTCCTGAGGAATAACACTCCTTAGAGGCTGACAAATATACATGAGGTCAGGGCTTATTAAACAAAGAACTGTACTTAGAGAACAACTGTCAAGGGAAAAGGAGATGTTCAGTATCAGGATTCATGAATATTTAGCTGGATAAAGCACAAATTATGGAAATGGCATAAGTGGCTCTGTCATAAATGTGAAAGTGATTTGGATTAAACCAGAAACAATTCACTGTGCTTTTTTCAGGTTATTCTTCAGCATCTATAACAAATACTTTTTTAGGAGTAGTTTTCAGATGAAGTTATCTTCTGTTACAAAACAAAGTTATTTTTGCTTTAGTAGTTCCTCTCTGGTAATTGATCCTGTATTTTGCACTTTTCAGCCTTTGGTTATCTTGCTGTTCCCTGGCACCAGAACTGATCAAGGAGCTTCAGAGCTTTTGGGCCACAGGAGGGAAGAAAAGGAGGAGAAGGGTTTCTTTAAGAGTAGACAGATTTTAATTCAGGAGCTTGTACCAGAGGAAGGTGAGCAAGCTAAGAGTTAAAAATATTATCATAATTCATACATTACTCTCTCACTGTCTCTTTCCTTCTCACTCTCCCCCTTCACTCTTGTACACAGACACTTCAGAATGTTACTTCCTTGGCATTTCTGCTGAACCCTCTATGACTGAGAAAAGAAAATGAAAAATCTGTTGGTTTTGAGGATGAAGTTTTACTGTGTTCATGCTCCCAAATTAAGGAAAGGACAGTCAGTAATTGCTCAGAAATGTATTTAGTTCTGTAGTACTTTTTTCTGAGATAGAGGAATTGGGATTGCATTGCATACTAAATGTGCTTCCTGAGATGTCTGGGCAGTGAAAGAGTTGACAATATTTAATCTCATCTGGAAAGTTTGAAGAGCAAAAAATAAATAGAATACAGGGTTATAGTAGCAACCTTAGCAAAGGACACAAATTATGTTGGTTTACTCTTGTGTAAAAACCCTGTGAGGGGTGTGAGAAGTGCTTTGGAGGTTATTGACCCCAGTGGGACAAGGAGGGGAATTCCTACTCAGTGATTGAGGCTTGAGTGCCTTGTATAATAAACTATAGCCAAACAATGACTGTAACTACATGGTAGAATTTTTTCACCTCTGTATTCCTGAAAAAAATCTTGCCATTATTAATTGTTAGAGTTTTCTGAGGGACATCAGTAACTGTTATTCTTCTGTCCTCTAACTCAATTCATTTTATGGCATCCTATTAAAAGAGCTTCTCTAATGATTATACATTTTGGTTTGAATTACAGCTAGTGTCTCTGTATAATATATTACTTGTTTGCTGAAGTTCTCATTTCTTTCCACAAAGATGATGTAATGGTTTATTTCCCAGTTTTAATTTTCTGTGCACTATAAAAAACGTTCCTTTATTTTATTTCTTGCCTTTTTCTGGATGAACAGTTAAGTTTGGGTGTGTCTTAGCTTTTGAATGTTAACAATCTACCCAGAACTAGCTGAAAATTTAAAGGATGACATTTCCTTGAAAATTTCTTCATTGACATGTCTGCTGCTTCAAATAGACAACACTGGATGTATTTCATTGTAAATATTTCATGTGTGGAGAATAGGTAATTATGCTCAGTGTCTGCTCCACTAGGCTTTTTTTTCTCTCTTATTGAGCTAAAAGGAGTTTGGCAAATGAATCACAAATTTACAGCTATATATCCTAGACTAAAGACAGATGAGCTTTTTCCTCATCTGAATTGGAATTGTTTCCTTCCAATTCAAACTCTAAAAGCCAGGGAAAAAAAGGTGGCATTTGTAAATGGACTGAAGTGCCACCTGGAAAACAAATGGACAACTGTGGAAGCCAGCAGGGAAACCAACCTAGAAAAGGAGTCAATTAAATGATTGTGGAGCACACTGAGTAACAGGATAAATATAGAGGCTTTGCAGAATGTGTAAATCTGTAACACTGGACACCTTGGGGCAGCTTAGCCAATTCCTACTCTGGCTGAATCTGGTGTTGAATTCCTGTTGATTCTGTCACAATCACAATGAGGTCAATGCTGAGCTCTTTTGCAAAGTCTGCCCACTGAGAAATGAAAACCAACATTTGTTTGGTCAGGATCAGGATAGGAAAGATTTTCTAACTACAGCTGCCAGGCAAGCATGGGTCTACATTTAGCTTCCCAAATTCCTCATTAAAATGACCTCTTCCTTTCCTGCCCAAACTATGCACCAGTGCTTCCCATCCCACAAAAACATGGATTTGTCTTATCTGTTGTAGGCAGGCTGTGATATTCTCCTGTTTATCTCTAATTAACCTCTGACAGAACACTACTCTTTGAATGTTAGCAACCTTAAGAGTAATGTTTGCAGTTCTGTGCAACATTCTGTGTACTAAAAGAATTTTGGGGGGCTGGACAACAAAAAAGAATTCCTTCATGTTCATCTTCCTTTTCCTAATTGTTGACCAAGTTGCTGGCAATTCAGCATGATGCATAAGCAATAAATATTTTTCTCTGCCTCAGATCTGACAGCTGGCTCCCCAGATTTCGTGCAGAACTGTTTTACAACCTGTTTGTCTGGCATACAGCAGTTCCCTGCTAAATTATTCACTTCATTCTATGGCCAACAGACTGGATGCTTGTGACATGTCAAGTGAAATTCAATCACTGCCTCTGATGTAAACAAGCTCTCAAAACTTGTCTCTTTCAGGAACAGAGCCTATGCTAACCTGGTCATTTTCTCCCAGTCTATCCTTAGCACTCCAAAGGGGAGCATTAATAAAGGGAAGGCAAGATCCCCATCACTTAATGGAAGTGCAGCCCCTGTCCTTAGGCCAGTTTAAATCAGGTCTGGGGTGAGAATGAGCAGGAATCAGAAAAGAAAAAGGCAGTTTGCTCACAAGAATCCATACCTGAAACCACTGAAATAAAAGGGGTCCCTACAGTAATCCTGGTGGATCTGGGGCTTGCCTGCAGGAATCTTTTCCATGGGGCAGAAGGACAGAATACAACTGTGCACATGAGCATAAATTTTCTTTTAGTAAAACCTAATCACATAGGGGGGGCAATAACATAGGTTCTAAAATCTGGATCTGGATTTTTGAGTTGCCTCAGTTGCCTCAGTGCATGAACCAATTTATTTTTCCATCATAGAGTTAGGGGGTAAAGAAGGGGCTGGGGGCTATAATCCTCTTGCCCTTGTTGCAGGAAGGCAGATTGTGTGTTTTAAAAATGGCAAAATGATATTGTAAAATTCAAGCCTTGAGATTTACATTTCCTAAAGTTGTAAATGTGGCTTGGAAACCACATGAGTATCATTTGTTCTATCTCCCAGCAAAAACTAATAGCAAAAAGGAGATTGTTTTTTTTGTTTGTTTCCTGTACTGGGGAAAAATTATCACTTGTTTTAGTACTTTCTCTTCCTCAAAAAAGTTGTGAACTGTCTTCAGTAGAAAAAACACAGAAAATTGTTGTCACAGACAAACTAGAAATGTCACCAATGAAACAGATGCTTCTTCAAGCACGTTGTAACTCACAATAAAAAGTGCTTCAAAGTAAAAAATACCTGTTTTAATTGTAGGAGAGATCTCATTTTGGCATGATGTTCCTAGATTACCTCTTTTTTGGGCCCCTTTCTTTTACCTGTGAGAGGAATGAAAGCTTTTCACCATTTTCTGACTGCTGAATCCATGAATGAGGTCGGACAGTGGAGGGGGGTTAGTAGGAAGGATCAATTCCCTTTAAATGAAAGGCATGCACCCTTTGTTGCCATGCAACTCAGACAGAGCCCTGGCTACCAGACACAGCTCATCCATCATTTCATGGCTTTTCAGTCTCTTTTTCAAACCTGGCTACCAGAACTTCACACACTTGTCCCCTCTCTGCCTCAGCTGCCCTTTAAAATAACTTTCTTATTCCTACTCACCAGTCCCCCACATTTCCATTTAAAGATCCTCTTTGCCTTTTATCCTGCCACCCCTCATCAGCTGCTATTTTACCTTCAGATTATGTCAATGCTGTTCTCTCTCTTTTCATCAAAATGCAACAAGATCTCCTCATGCCAACTTAACAGCAGATCAGTCCTAACGTGGCACTTAGGTCTCTGCTCAGATAAATAGTGTGAAAAAATGTCCATTGATCCAAATTCCTTCTGCTTCTAAGTAAGCATTTCCTAGGGGAAACTGTGTTTGTCACATGGGATTCAAGAGAGTTGCCACATCTATGACATTAAAAATATGTTATAGGGTTGTTTCCTTGCCAGGTATGAGGAAGACCAGGTTTTAACATCTTGATCTTATATCAGTAGTATGAGTGGCTCATATTGAAAACAACTAGTTCTTCTTTTATGTTATCATAAGCTGTATAAAGACATTCAGAGCATGTGATAAATGTGAGTTGTCTGCATGTGAGCAAGCTCATCTGTTCTTGGGTCTGAAAACACTGCCTATTTTTAGATTGCCTTGGTTGTACATGATTATTTCCACATCTTGGGTGCATTTCCTTTGATATTCAACAGTGAGTGCTTATTTATGCAGCAAAATGCACAATAATATACAATATCAAGGTAGAAAAGTCCATGCATGACTGCTGCCACAGTGCATAAATACAATTTTGTCTCTCTGTGCCAATGGAAGAATCACAGAGTCACAACCTGTTTGGAAGAAACAACCAGCAACTCTAAGAAGAAATGAAATTAAACTTTAACACCACCCTAATTTCATGGCAGTAAAATTCAGCTCTTAATAAGTCTAGTTATGTTGTCTTAGAAATGCTTTTATGCTATCTTAAGCTTTAGAAGAAGCCCATTAGGACCCTAATCTAAAAGGGTCTTGAGTGGTGATCTTTCGTTTCCTGCTCTAAGGCTACACAGGCTGAAAAACTTCAAGCCTTGTCTAATTTCCAAAATTGTGTGTGCATGCATGACTTCCAGGGGAAGAGTTAAAATTAAATATTATAAGCCTTCTACTTTCAGATGTCAAAATCCATAACTTGAGCAAGGTCAGTAATGCAAAGGCATAGAAGGAAGAGAAAGATGGAAACTGAGGGGAGTCCCATTTTGAAAATAAATTGGAACTGGAAAACAATTCTGGAAAGAATGTGATAAATACCTGGGAATCAATACCTGTCATCATGTTATTTGTGCACAGTGTGATTTCATTGCTCAGCTACCCAGGAATAAAACTCCATCCTAAATGAGTGGTTATTTCCCTGCACTTTCCATAATCTAAAGCTGTTGAAATTAAACTAGTGCAGAGTTAATAATGTACCCTGACAGTTTCACTTATCTCTTCTGTTCAGATCTGCACCATTAGTGTCAGGGGAACACAAGCACCTGTAATTATTACTGCAGATTACTAAACTGACCTTGGCAAAATAAAGAAAAAATTGTGTAAAAGTCCTCTTGTTAATTAATTTTCTCAAATGCTTTTGTAACTGGTTTGCATAGCACAGTGATAGGCCAGATAAAGAACAGGCAAGCACTGGAGAGATTTACTCAGGGTGGTAAATGATGGATGAAGTACTGTCAGCCATGTGGGCATTGTGTTTTTACATGTACTGTTCTGAGGAATACCACAATTCCTGGGTGCCAGTGTCTTAGGAACGTTGGTTCACATGTTCTGAAAATGTTAAAAAATTATGGCAGTTAAAAATTACTTCTTTCTTTATTACAGTGTGCAAGTGAAGGTTCTGCTCCTTGTGGAATGTACTCCTTTGAGTTGGCTGGTCATGGAATAGAGCAGTTTCCCAGTTACCACTGGCTTGCAGATCACAACCCAGGTTTGAAAGCAACATCTGCAGGTGATACCTGTCCTTCTGTGGGGAGGGCACCAACGCTTCACAAAGCAAGAGAAAAAAGGGCCACACTTTCTGTTCTGCTTGCTAGGGCTGCATATCTATGGACTGCTGGCATGCAGGACCCTCTGGAAGATGCTATCTTGATAAACTATGGAATCGAGTTAGTGCTAGCACCCTGAGTGTGTTGGGAAGTGCCAGAGGTTCAGAGGATCTTCAGGTATCAGAAAAGATGTACTGATGAGATTTATATTTGTTTTAATTGGCATTTCTTCTGATGCAAATACCCACTGTGCCAGGAATTTAATTTCTAGGGCCACAGGAGGATGGAGCCTTTGGGTTGGGCTATGGACAAGGCAAGTGCTGGTGGTTTGGCTGGACCTGGATAGGAGAAAGAGGAAAAGTGTTTCTTTTTTTCATCCTTTAGATGAAAGCTGATGGCAAGCATTGATTTCATCAGGAAATGACTGCTACTGTCAGGAAGAACTCTAGAGTCATTGCTTTCCAAAAGCTCCTTTGCTCTAGAAGGATGAAAGAGTTGCTTCATTTCACAAAGTTTCTTGCATTAAATGTTCAGCTCTGCCTTCATTTATTCAAAAGTGAGATCAGTGAATGACTGTCTCTGCTTTTCCATAGTGCACTCATGGATGACTGGGAAGGAGTGGGATACCTGAGCTCTGCCTCTTCCTCTCTGGGGCAGAACTGAGGGAAGGAGCTGCCCAGCTGGGAGTTGCAGCTGGTTTATGTTTGCAGCAAGCTTGGCAGAGATTTCTGGTGCTTTGTCAAACTGTCTGGCAGCATCAGTTAATTCCTTGTTACCAAGTCGTATCAGAGTGCTTAAGATCACAATGTGCTCGTTAATTTGATTCTTTGAATAGTTTAGGAGAGCTCAGCGGGTGCTGAAGCAACACAAAAGCAATTTTACCATGGACCTGCCAAAGGAAGGGGTAATCAGTCAGCTTGGTGCCACCACCATTGCTGTAGCCTGAGATGGAGTTTGACTTGGAAGATGAAGGGGAAATTAAGCATAACAGTGATAATAGAATGATCAATGCTGGTGGCTGAAGCCTTTGGATGTGCACTGGAAAGGAAGGTACTTTGTCACTGCTAGCCACAGATGTGGGAATGAGGGGGTAGATCTTGTCTGAAATGCAAAGCTGGAGAGAAGTGAATCCTATGGGAGAGCAAACATAGGTGCTTTATTAACAAAGCAAGAAAAACAAGAAGGATGAGAGGATGCCCCAGACTTTCAAGAAAGAAAGCGTGGATCTGGGGACTGCAATCAAGTTCCTTTTTCTCAGTGTTTCAAACAGAATCTTGGTTCTGTTTTCTTTTATACATATAGAGTGAGAAGAAGAAATGAGTGGAGAAGTCATTTTCCTCTAGCCTGGGCTACATACCAGGATCCTGATGTCATAAAAACTCTTTCTTGCTATTAAAAGACCGTTTTCAATAGCAATAAAGTCATTAATGTGGCATTTTTTTTGTCTTCTTTTCTGTGGGATACTTTAGACTTCTTTCAATGGCAAAATTTGTTCTGGTTATCATGGGCCTCAGATTCATCTAGAAGTCTTCTACTCACTGTTCCTGAATGCTGATCTGGGGAGGGAGAAATTTGTGTCTCACCTTGGAGATCCTCCCCAGTCAATAGGATTGGTCTCTGTAGGCATGTTTGAAGAATTCTGTTTGGTTTGAATTTTTTATTACATTAATAGGTCCCAGAAGGGTAAACAAGACTTCTCAATGTCTGATTGGTTGGAGGACCTGGAATTCACTGTATATTCTACATCCTTTTAGTGATGGTTGCTGTTACAGAGATGTCTTCATCCTTGTGAAGGCTCTTAGAGAAAGTCAAGTAGGAAGGAAAACACTGGGGATCTTCAGTTATTTCTCATCCTTCTAGGTATGTAAGAATGTCAGTGCCACTCCAACTTTGTTATTTTCACCACTCTGACTTGCTGCAAAGCCTGAGGGATTTCCACACCCTGGCCTTTTTTCACAGCCCTTGAGGTCCTTATGCACCACATTTAACCCACTCTCTGCAATGTTCTTAGCTAATTTGCTTGATAATAGCAGATGATGAACCAGATAGTGGGATTGCCTAATCCCAGTCATATGCTTTGAAATATCTTGTGGGGTCAAAATTTCATTATTTGCATCTTCCATTGACCACTGTATGAACTCTTTCACTTCACTGTGGCTTTTCTACAAAATGACATTACCTAGCATTGGCTTGTATGAAATCTTGTTTTAATATCCTCACATAGTCAATAGCTTTTTAATACAAGGTTTTGTTCTGAAATTCCTTTAACACGTAGTAAATTTTTCTTTCTTGGCATTACTGTCCCTTCAAACACTGTGCTGTTTATCTTTGCTATCATCTAATGTTAAGCTCATGTTAAATCTATTGAAGAATTAGTCTGGTGATTATGGGAAGAATACAGCTGAATGTCTTTTTAAACCAGGTAATTTGAAATCAACTCTCTTTTCCTTATCTAGTCAGTACAGTCCATTGTTCTGAATTTCTGGCTCAGGTTACTATCTGATGCTCAAAACAGCATTTCCCAGAGTGTCTCCTGATGAGTTAAATGTCATTTGAGAACCTTTCATTCTTAAATGCTACAATTGCAGTGAGAATAGGACTCAGAGTGGTTAAAATGAGTTTCCATTGTTAAAAAAGATATTGGTAGATAATTCAGAACTTCTTAAAAGAGAAAAAAAAAAGACTAGAAGGGTGAAAGCAATCCATATTGAGAGACTACCTACTCTCCAACTTCTTCAAGATGCAGTTCCCTTTGCTTTCTGACCATATGCCAGGTGTAACATTAATGTCTCCCAGATCAGGTGCTGCTTGATAAAAATGGGTGAGAGGAAAGAAATTCAGTGAGAACTTGCCAAGTTTTCCTCTGTGCAGCTCACCCTGCAGCAGTAGTTTCCCCAGGCAGCAGAGCTATTACCATTGAAATAGCAATGAGATGTGTGATTTAGATTTTTCAGGTCTCTGCCTTTTATATTCTCATAATAGAAATCATTAGAGATCCACTGAAATATTCCATTTATCACAGTAAATTTAGATGGCTGGAGACACTAAGTGCTGTTATGGGTCTGGGTGATGATTACTTCCAGGCAGAGTCCTGTTCTGGCTGAGTGAGTATGCATTATCCCAATAGCTTGGTTATTATCTGTCACAGCTGCTGAATCAAGCCTGCTTTTTCTAACAACAGAGTAGGTAGGAAAGTGTCTAAGAGAAGTGTCTGCCACTTGCAGCTGAGGATGAACTCAGGACCAAATCTTCATGCTTTTACTTGGGGAAATTGAAAGTGTTTGAGCTAACTCAGCCTTTGCCCATGGCACTTTGCTGCTGCTGCATGCTGACTGGGCTCAGCTCCTTTTTAGGCACTGGAGGAGTTATCACCCATGTGCCTAAGAAAAGGAAGAGGCAAGCAGCTCAGGATGAACCTCAGTGATGAAGTTCAAGAAAATTACACTCCCAGCTACAAACATACAGAATTATCACATACCATTAAGTGGTTTATAGCCAATCTGTCATGTCAGCCTTATTCTGGAATTTGACTGCATCTCAGTCTTTGAATTCTATCATCTGGCAGGTTTTTAGCTTGACAGCTAAAACTCAGGTAGCTTACAGCATAAATTCACTGTCTTGATTTCCAAACTCTGGCTTTATAAATTACACTTAGGTAAAATAAAGCCATTTTTACCATTTTTACCTATTGACAGTAGATGCAGTGGTTCAGTGCACACTGTCTTGATGCACTGGATAGGTTAAAACTAGCTGCCTCCTAAATGTACAAGTCTAGTCCTGCTGCATGACATTTCTGTCTGCAAGCACTAGCCTGCTCATCTTCCAGATTCCAGAAGAATCCAGTTTTGCATTCTGACTTTAGCCATTTTAATCGGGTATGAAATGCACAGATAGAAGTTAATTTGTTTGTCTTGCTGGTAAACCTCAGGCTTCTGATATTATAAGACTGCTTATCAGGAATAATAAATTATTGTGCTTTTCTCCTCTGAAACACTGGCAAGGTATAATTATATTATGATTTATTTTATAACCTCAAGACCAGAACCTGAAATATTTACTCAGGCAAAATTAGAACTCAAACAGGGTGATCAATCATTCACAACTGGGGAACTGTAATTCTTTTCATGTCCATTTAGTCAACCAAGTACAGAATAACCCTGTTGTTAGCACCTCTGACAAACGCAAAGAATAAAAGTCAGTTTTCTTGATTTCTAATGTCCTTTCACTCTGAGCCTTATTAATGCCCCTCACCCTGAGTAACAGAGTGATAAACAGTAGTTCAGCCTTTCTAATACCAAGGTATTTGTGGAAATAATGATTATTTGTGACCTTAATTACCAGTGCTGTATGGGAGCACTGGACAAGGCATCCTCCAACATCCATTTTATTTCCTGTGGATATGACATATTGGTGGGATTTCTCTCCCTGGTCAGATCTACTCCCAAAGCTATCAGTTGTGTAAGATTGCATTTGTTTTTTTGGGGGGGAGATTTGTTACTGCTTTTTGCCCATAATATTTTCATTATTCTTCTGAAGAATGTGACATGGCTGCCTAGTCAAGAACTGGATACAACTTTTTCCATGTGGATGTTGATAGACATTGTTCCCACTTTTAGGAAGAGAGTGCCAAAAGCCAAGACTCAAACATTCATCTGCTTTGGATTAGATTTACAGGCCATCCTGGAAACACCAGAAAAGAATAAAGAGGCATTGCTTATTAACCTGGGATAACTTAATTTCAGGGTTTGCATCCCAAACTTGGATTGCTATTCTTTTTTTGGAAGTAATTAAAGGTTGGCAGCACTCACAGTTATGTGAGAGTGCAAATATCCTTTGTAGTAAGGAATTTTTTGGTGGAACATGATGACCTGAACTGATCTGGTTCTCAAAGAAGTTGGATCCTACAGCTGATAGGTCAGTGACATGAACTTCAAATAGGATTTACAAATATTCAAGTTAAAATAAATGTTGAATCTGCCAGCAGATTTCTTTGAAAGAGACATAAAGGTTTTTCACAGCATTTTGTTTATCAGTGGTTTGCTGAATACCTCTTCAAGCAATCTGATGTCTCAGCCTTTTCCAGTTGTGTCAAAATCTGTCCACCAGTGCAACAAAAGAGTTGCCTGACTTAGAGAAACATTCATTATTGTTAGTGCTAAGCTGTCAGAAAAATGAACAACACTGGCTCTTCCTGATCCCTAATGTTCTGTAATAAACTTTTGTTGGAAACTGCAGTCCTCTGGGAGAGGTGGATAGAAAAGTATTGATGTTGAAAACAACTTTGTCTTTCTGAGACAGCTAGTGGGAAGCCAGCTTTTGAGAACCTGCAAGCTTTGAATTCTTTTTCCTGAAAAAGCAACAAAGGGTTTTGTCCTACTTTTCTAGAGATTAGCTTTTGTTTAATCTTCCAATCTTCTGGCATCCTGAATCACTGACTACTCTAATAACAACACAGTAGTTAATCTTTATGAAAAATTTAGTGATAATTCAGCCTAAGAAACTATAGGTTTTACTACTGCCAGCTAAAAGCTTATGTTAAAATTTATCCTGTTACAGAAAACCAAACCCCCCCAAACACCACCCCCCCCCCCCAAAAAAAAAAAAATAAAAAAAATCAGTGTTTTTTCCTCCTCAATTTTCTTTTCATTAAACTTTCAAATTACAGTGTTCCCAGTTATTTCAGGCATCCTCATGATAGATGGTCAGTTCTTACTGGGATTCATTTTATTTTCTCTTTCAGGATATGAAAGGTCCACCCTTCCACTTCATCAGTAAACAAGAAAAGAAAATCTGTTAATTACAGGTGGTGTTGATCTGATCTAGCTTCCCATAAATCAGCAATTTTAATTGTCTTGGAAGAAAAACCTCAGTAAAATCTGCAAATAGTCATGAATATTTAGTGTTGGTATGAGGATTTATTTATCTTTTAAAAGGACGGTTTGAGAAAAAAAGTCTTATCAACAGTTTCTCTTCAAGACATTTAAACATTATTAGGCTAGTTCAAGACATATGTATTCCTAATCTGCTCATTTTCTGCAGAAAAAAACCTACCAAATGTCTGACCAGGTAGTTTGAATGGTAGTTTAAAAACTACTAAATGTCTGACCAGGCTGAAATGTACACTTCAAGTACTTTTTATGTGCTGCCTGATGCTCAGTTTGTGATACTTCAGGAGCTGAGGGGTTTTTTCAGTACATTAATATCTACTGAGGGGCAGAGAAGTAGAAAACTGGGTCAGGGTTGAGCTTTGCAACTTTAAACCAGGTGTTGGCTTGGTTTTTTAGCTGGAATCTGTGAAAATCTTGTCTGGTGCTCTCCCAGGCTTTGAATCTAATGCAATTAATGATTTTGCACTGCTTTTGAGGCAGGGGAAATCTGCTTGTTAACCAGTACTAATGAACTGAGGTTACCAGTGGTAACCTTCCTGCATGTTTACTGCTGCCATGTGGGAGGGGAAAGAGTCATGGCCAACAAAAGGAGGGTTTGAGAGGACTCACAGACCAGTGGAAACCAGGGAGACCTGGGGATAACAAGCTTTAGGACTACAATTAAAGGCACATTTCAAAACCTGCTTTTATGGCAGTGAGGCAGCTCTGCTCCAGGTTCCAGCCCAGTTCTCTCTGCTTGGACTTGCTTTCTTAACCTTCTCCACTGTGCTTCATTTTTTTACTTTTTAGTTAGCCTCCTTCACATCTTCTCAAACACTCAATCCCACTCTTCTGAGATGTTTAAAATATAGATGGCTGAAAATAAGAACATTACATAAAAATGTGGAACCCCTAAAAACACACAGAAAATGTTTATAAAAAACCATTCTCCTTCCTTTATCTTTTTTGTCAACGGTGAACTCAAGCAGACATCTTAATTCTCTCTACAGGTAATACACAGTCATTTTGGTGGCTTAATATGAAGGAAAAGTTAGACTGGATCATCAAAATAATGTTTCTGGGCTTCCAGTTCAATGGAACTGTATTTGTTATTGTAACATGGTGCAGTAATAACCACTGTGTTCAAGAATAATTGCTTCAGGAATTTTCTTCTAAATAGCTTTATTATCCAAATAGCAAATATTATCCAAATAGCATTGGATGCCACACTACTCAGTGTAAAAAAAATAAACTGTCAAAAATATGACAGATATAGATATATAGATATTATATATATAATGTAATATAAAAATGTTATGAAGGAATTTAAATCTTTTAAACATGGCATTTAATCTTTTGCCAAAATAAAGATGTGAGTTCGTTTTCAATACTCCCAATTTTCCTATTGCTCTTATGTTATGAATTTGAATTCTCTTTTGGTTTTGTGGTCAGTTTTTCTAATCTGGTTTACTAGTGTTTAATTTCAGCAGAGGTTTTTCTGCAGAGAAAAGGCTGAGGTCTAAAGATCAGTTCTTGTTATGTTTTGTTCCCATCCAACTTTTCAAGCTTCAGAGAGGAAGTAGTTTGTTTGGTTTTCTGTTCACTTGAAGACATTGTATTTGCATTTGTAACTGACAAAATCTGAGCCTGATATTTAATACATCTGTAATTCAGTCCACTTGCCCTGATACCTTAAAAAAAAAAAAAAAAAGAAGTAATTTGTTTCACCAGGAGCTCCCAGGTGGCTTCCATTCTGGAAAGGTACACATCAGTAATCAAGTCTATTTACTTCTTGCAGTGTGAATTCATTGTGAAGGAGGGCTGGTCCTGGGATGATTGATGCCTCTGAACTGTGAAAGCAGCTGGTAGAAAGTTTCTGACAAAACCTGCTGCCTTTTTGAAGAGGGGCAAAAAGCTAAAAGTGAATTTCATCATTTGTTTGCTTCTCTATGTCCTGGGAAACTTCTTGTGTGATTCTTCCTCCCTTACCCATATTATCATCCACAGCAAGATCTATATTTGCATAAGTGCCAGCTAAAGCTTTTCCCTTCCATTTCTTCCTTTTGGTTGCTTGCAGGACTTTACAAGGAGATACAGAGCCACAGCAAGTAAAGAAACCTCTCTGTGTTAATCAGTCAGGCTGGGGGATGAGGGTCAGCTGGGGAGCATTAGAAATTTCTGGGAGTAGCAGCAGTGTGGGCATCAGAAGTTTAGGTACTTGGGGCTGGTGACCATCATACCAGCAGCCAGAGGGAAAGGTAACTTCTTTCCTACAGAGAATTCAGGCTGGAGGAGATAAGGTGGGTGCAAGGGTGAGGTGTGTGTTTCTCTATTAATCTTTAAAGTTAGGACTAGTTTAACTTGCATTATTTATTGGTTGGAGGGTTTCATGTATCCCTTCTGAGTGCTGGAGGAAAATGTTGCATACAAGTCTTCTTCTGAGATAAGCTGAAGGCTTTAATTAAGTTTAGGCTTGAATGTGTTGAAGGTAGGGGAAAAGAAACTTGATATCCAGTATGCTGAGATCCAGCAATATCCTTATCTTTGTAGCTGAACAGTACTCATGTTCCTTCAAATCCTATTTCCAGCATTTCTTTCTAATAGGAATCCAGATAGTGGTTTGGCTAGCTGTATTGTGGGGTCAAATCATGCTTTTGGCAATGAGGAGTTCCCCTGAGCTGTGTCACCCCATCTGCTGTGAGCCCCTCCATCTGATGGAGGGAACCCATTGACTTTCTTTGGGTTGCTTGTAATATATGGAATAATAATACCTTGCTCTGAATGCTCATGTTGATTCTTTAAATTTTCTTTCCCCATACACCCCCTTTTTTTTTTTTTTTTCCCCTCTTCCTTAACACTAGAATACATTCACCTTTGGGTGAACCTGAATAAAACTTAATATTCAATCTCCTTGCCTTCATGCTAAGCTACACAAGATATTTTACTGTTAATTTCACAGCTCTCAGAACATCAAGGCAATGCAGCACCTATGAAGACTTAAGCCTAGTGAATAGTGTCTGTAGTTAAGAATGAGTGAGATGGTCTGCTAAGCTTAGAAATGTGATCAGCATCACCTGGGGTTTTGTTATTCTGCCATGCAAAGTATTTCAGATTTCTTACTGGTTTTGCAGAGAACAATGCAGAGGGAAATGGAGGTTACAGAAGGGAATGTGTGAAGACAAAATCATGACAAAGATCTCTAGGTAGTTCTGGGCAGGTGGTGTAAATCTGAGCGTTTAGACTACAAAAGGATGCAGCTGGTGACTGAGGGAGAATTAGAAAAGCTCAGGTTGTACTCAGGGTGAGTTGGGCAGAAGGAATCTGACAGCTTTTAACTGAGTTGCAGAAGATGAATGCTTGAAAGCAGAGGAAGGATGGGAGTATGAGGAGGATGCAGCAGCTGTAAGAATCACTGCTCTGTCTCTTTCACAATTAAAACCTTTAGGCAAGACTTTCCCAGAGGTTTAAGTGACATCTTCAAGTGTCTGTGGTCAAATGACTTTAGTGTCCTGTGTATGTCCTGGGGCAGCCATGCCCTGGGAGGCAGTGCAGGAGGAAAGCAGAAGCAGCCCCTGCTTAATTTCTCCCTAGAGAGGACGAGAGGTCTGGTGGTGGGATGGAGGGAAGTCTGGCACCAACATTTGCTTGAAGGAAGAAGCAGAAACCTCCCAGAACAGGAGAGGAGCCACCTTACTGGGTAGTGCAGGTACCACTAGATGGCTGTAACACAGAAGCTGTGAGGACTCTGGGAGGGCACCCAGAACAGGTCAGGATTCGGTGCAGAGCCCTTTACAAAGTGGTTTTGAGGTTGGGTTTTAATTATCAGGGAGTTTTGGAGGGAGAGAGGCAATCGTGCTGAATTGTGTGTGATGAGAGTTGCCACTGTTGATTGTAAATGAACTTGGGTTTTGGCTTGGAAAGCATCATTCAGAGACAGGGTGCTCCTGGTCTGCTTTGGGGTTTCAGAGGCTGGAGGCATCTCCAGTGTCAGTGTCTCAAGTTAAGTGAACTCTGGCGTGGTAATTTGTATGCTGAAATGACAGGAGGTCCCAGAGATATAAAGATCTGAATCACTGGAGTGTTTTCCTTTCTTTCAACCCAGTGTTCTAATTTGTATAGTTACAGCTTTAGAAGTACATCTTAAAGCTGCCTTGTGATAATACAAAGTGTTTGTTCCAGAAGGCAGTAACAAAATAGAGAAGCTGTTAAATAAGGGGACCAGCACATCCATTGGTGGGGAGGTCCTCTTTTGTCCCTAGTCTTAGGCTCAGATCTGTCTGGAACAGAGCTGGAAATCAGATTTTGAAGAGCTCAGAGGAACTGTATTGGGAGGGAGGCCAATGCAATGTTACCCAGATACATTTCACTCCTCAAATTGGCAGCTGCAGCTCACTGCTGCGGAGATGTGAGCTTAAGAACTGTCTGCCAGAGCACAGTGTATTTACTGATCATCCTAAAGCCTATGAATAAAAAATAGGTTTCCCACCACCACCCCCTCCTACAGCACAAAAAGCAGGAGTGGAAAAGAGAGTAAATTCTACCTGTAGCAAGCAAGGAGCTATGGAAATTGGAGTAATTTCTTATGAGCAAACCCATGGGTTTCCTAAGGAAAAACTTCTGTTAGCACTTGCTCCTCTAGACCTGTTTTGCTGCTGGTCTAATGAGATCCAGTCATGCAAAAGCAGTTCCTTGGCACAAATCTCATGTTTAAATTTTGGCAGAATTAAGCTTTGCCTGGTCTTCAGCTTAGAAGCTACTTGGCTTAGCCATGACATCTGGGGAGAGGAAAACTTCCAAGACTGATGTAAGCTTGATCAAAGCAGCAAGGAGAAATGCTGTAGCTGTCTTGTTATGTTCAGAATGCTCCAAGACTTTTTGGCTGGTTGTTCTTGCTCTCCAAATAAGATGAGAGAATTGCATAAATATTGACAGTCCTCAGTGCTGCTTTTTAGCCAGATTTGAGCAAGCAAACAGCTATGACTAGAGCAGCTTTTCCCTCAAATGAGCATGCCATTAAGGAGCAGGTTCAGCACCTCCTTGGAGTTGCAATTAGAGTGTATTTTGGAGAATAATTCTCTCCCATGCCCAGGAACACAAAAGTTATCTAAGAGTGGCTTACAGGTTGGAATATTCCTTGCTAGTTAGAGACCCTTTGGTGACCCCTTTGTTGGGAATGAGTTAAATCAAGAATTGTCCTTTTCCTTCCAGTTTCCCACCCAGAATCAGCCATGCTGGAAATGATAGAAGCTCGTAAGGAATTTGGTGTCTTTTGGAAATGGAGGTGTTTGGGGAATGTTTAGTGTGGCTGTTTCAGAGAGTGCATGGCCAGTGTTTTTGGAAGATCAGTGTTATATAAGTTTAGATACATACAGATATATGTCAGATATATTTATATATATCACATACATGTCAGATATTATATATGTATATATAAATATATCTGACATACATGTCACATATATTTAGATACATACATATATATATATTTATAAACCTTAAGCTTGCAGATGTAGGAGTATAGATAAGAATAGAAATAAAAGGCTTGTGTTTGTGCCTGGGTTTGCCATTCCTGTCAACAGGTTGCAGGGGTCATAGTCCAACAAAATTTGTGAAGCCTGAAGGATGAGGGCTGATGGAGAAAGGAAGGTTGTTCTTTCTCTTTAGCTTTCTGATTGACTTTTTAATGTTTCAGAATCACTGGATGAAGGAAATGAACAAATTGCAGTAGTGCAGAAGTGCTCAGAGCTGTATCCTCAGCTGTGGTAAGTTGAACTGAATCTTTGGATTTGGAGAATGATACTGATTTACACCACATCCAGGCTGCTTTTCTTTTTTTTTTTTCACTGTTACTGAAGGTGAGCTGCAGAAGCAAGCAGTGTGAAACATAGAGGTCTTTTCTAAAACCAGTCAGAATTTTTGTTACTTCCATGAGATAAAATATAGTCAAGTATAAAATTTAACTACTTTATCATAATATTTAGTGGTGCTTCTTTAAATTTGCAACATGTTAGGTGATTCAAACTCTCTAGACTTTCACAAATCCAGAGGTACACTAGCAGCTTGCAGGAATTATCTGACAACCTGTAAAAACCAAGGCTTTAATTTGCTGTTATTTCAACAAATAGTGGTTAAAGGCAGCAAACCTAAGCTACTGACATATTTTCTCTTTTGGGAGATAATTTATATATCTGTGTGTATTTTGTTCTGTGTAGAGTTCCCTCCCATATTCTTCTCCTGAAATGCATTTCTGTGTTTTTTTGTTTGTTTTTTGAGGGTTTTTTTGTGATTGTATTGGGGTTTTTAATGCCATTTGTGTAATAACTCTCATGAATGGACCCTTGGATAGAGTTTGATTCAGAAATGCAAAAGTCTATAGACAAATTGCCTTTTTAAAGTCTGTTAGAATATTTCCCAATCTCTGAATCATAAATGTACATAGTATAAATGTATTTGACCTTCATTTTCCCTTTTTTAGTATGAAATTAGTTTAATTTTTTTTTAAGTGTGCATGTTTAAGCCTTAATGAACTGATAGCATTATCTTTGTCAGCTCTGGAAATGACTCTAGTAAGTCCTGCAAGTGTCATTCAAGACATGAACCTGTGTATCAGATTTGGAATTAGCCAGGGCTGGTTTCAATCTATTTTGATTTTATCCTCTCTTTCCTAAAAATACACTGTGAAAAACATAGTAAGTGTGCTGTATGAATCTATTCATGTATCTTTGCTAGACTGTAGCATTTTTTTTCTTTAATCATAAAGAGCTCATAGCTTTTTATTTTTTAATTTATTTTCTCTGAATCTTTGACTTGCCTGTAGCTTTTGCGATGAGGTAATTTTTTTTTTTTTTCCATGTGAAAGTTTCTCAGAAGTAGAACAGTTCTAACTAATTCTTCCTAACTAGGCAGTTAGGAAGGCTTAACTAGCTGTAAAACATCAGGCTAATGACAACTGATCTTTTTTAGAGAAGTAGATCTGCAAGGCCTGAAGTTTTAATGACTGCTGCCTGCTTTGTTGTTCTGATAAAGATATTTCAAGAACACTGATTTGCAAGTGAAATTCTAATTAGAAAATTTTAACAGATATTTTCCTGAAAGGTGGTGTAAGACATTTAAAGGACAGGGCAAGACCTGTGGTTTGGAGGACTTAAAAAGACTTGATTTGTTTTATTAGTGCTCTGATTATGAGCACAATCCAATTATCATTAGTATTTGTCACACATAACTTCAAGGTTATGAATTTTAATAAGAAAATTCTTTAATGAGGTGGCTTTTTCTCTAGCAAAGGAACAATTCCTGATGTGGGGTCCCAAAGTGGGCAGGTGAAAACAAAAGCAGCTGTGGAACTAAGGAGGTTTTTGGTCTGCATCCCATTTGTGTGGCAAGTGATGTGGGGTTGAAGGCAAATGCTGGAACATCAGCAAAGGATCAGGTTGTTTGTCTGAAATAAAGGAAAAAACATCATTGGGTTATCAGAGAGGTTTCATGAGGGTTTTATCTGCTGTAACTTTAGGTAGAATAGTTTGGTATTACTCTGTTTATACTGAGAATAGTCAGTTTCTTGAAAGCTGATGGAAAGAAATTAAAGAAGCCAGAGTAAAACCATAATATTTGCCTCAATGCTAGAACTGGCAAGCAGGAAATTTTGGAAGATGGTATGACCTTAATGCATCCCTGTGTGGAGTCCTCTCTAGTGAGTTAAGTCCTAAAGGATTGTTTTGAACAAAATTGTCAGGTATGAAGCAGCAGACCTTTTAATTTAAGATTTAAAATTGTAAGTATTGTTTCAAGATGATCAGATTTTATTCCTTGGATTTGGGACATATTATGAGTGATATACCAGGCTCTGACTTTCAGTATAGAAGCACCCAAAGGGTCCTCTACAACCTTTCTCTTTTAGATATGTTCTTGATTGCTACAGCCTGTGTAGCTGTGGCAGGGATCAAGTGTGGAAATAATGAAATCCAAGCTGGATTTTTATCCCACTTACTGAAGCTCCAGTAATATGCTGCTAAGAGGTTCCTTAAACACTTGGTGCTGCTGATCTAAACCTGCAGTTTTTACACGAGGTGTTTCTTTGGGTTACTTTATTTTCACCTATATATGAGCTTTTTATGGTGATAGATACTGGCATAAAGGACCTACTAGAACACTAAGCTTTGTGGAAAATAAGTTTTTGGGACCTAGCTTTTATGGGAAGTAAAAGGGTAAAGACAGGAGCACAGGGACAAGGAAAACAGAAACTCTTTCTTCATCATATTTTTCTTGTGAGTATCATTTTAGTCACCCAGGAAAAAAAAACCCAAACAATTAGAGTAACCTGGAGTGATAGCCTCATATTGCAAAGCAGGGACTTTAGGTTCCTAATGAGATCTACATCCCATATGGCAGAGCTGGTTTGTCCAGCCCAGCTGGGGAGCTCTGCAGAGCTGAGCTGGATGCTGACCTCCTCTGAGGAGAGAGGAATATTCAGCTCAGCCTCTGTGCTTTGCCTGCTGGGGAAAATCCATTTTAATGCCACATGTCAAAGGCCAGAAGGAAACCCAGTGTGCATACTGAGTACCTGATATGATCACAACCTTGTCCCATTTCTGGCAGAAGGCAGATTGCATTTAGGAAATGTGTTATATCAGCCTTTTATCAGACTTTAACATGTGGCTAATAATTTATTACTTGTAGAAGTAAAAACTTTCTAATGCTTCTTCAGGGAATGTGCTATGCTTTTCATTTCCTTGACCGTCTAAGTTTTCATCATTATTTATAGATTACTGTATTAAAATAATTTCATGAACAACAGGGGGGGGGAAAATCAACTTTCATGAGGAATAAAATTCAAGCGGGCATGCAGAGTGTTCTTTTTATCAGCAGATATGCTTAATTATTTCAAATAACTGCAGAATACTGTTTGAGTATGCCTGAAATAAAAACATTGACAAATACAAGTTTTAAACAGCTCTGCTGCCATTTATGCATAGGATATGCAGTACACATAATGAGTTCTCTTGCAATTTATTCCTAAATTAATGTACTATTTCCTCCAGTGAATTTGTGACTGAAATAACAAACTTGGAAAGTTTAATTACAATATGAATACCAGTGACTGGATGCAAACTTCAGATTGCCAAAGACAGATGAAAAGCAAATTGCAGGAGATCTAACAGTAGGTTGAAATAATGAAATAGTGAATCTATGAAACTAATGGGAGTTCATTACTGAAATAATACATCCACCCTCTGTAATGCTGCTTTGCCAGAGGAACTAAAAGTCAAGCAGGGGAAACAGCTTGGAAGTAGAATGGCTGCAGTGAGAATTTGAAACAATCTCCAGAATCCCTGAGGAAATGAGAGTTGGGTCAAAGCAAAGGTCCTAGCCCCTCCATACTGCTTCAACATCACAGAAAATTTGGATTTAGTCCATGATTGAGCACCATTCACCATATTTTTTGTTCCAAGCCAGACCAGTGGTTGGGAGGGTCCCTGTATTCTGTTTTCATGTGCTTCTCCCTCTCTGGCTGGAGAGCAGGATATCCATCAAGTTCCCCAAGCAAAACAGTGCAGTGGGGAGTTTTGTGGGCCCCTTCCTTCTATACTTAGAGGCTTAAAAAGAGATGTTTAGCACATTGGTGGAGGTAGGCTGAACAACATGGTTTCATTTGGATGATGTCTGCTGTTCCTCTGCTCCTTCTAGGATTTAGATGCAGGGAAAAGGCTTTGAACTAAGAGAAGCTGGATGCAAGGCACCTGAACTGCTCTTTTAATTATGTCTGGTTATGAAATGATAGGATCTTGGCAAAAACAATATCTTCTGATTGTAACTGCTTGTTCTGAATTCATTACTCAGTTGAGTTACCCAGGCACTAAATGTTCCTCTCAACATATTTTTTCCCTCCCTGGTAACACAATGAATCATGAAGGATGTTTTCTATGAAAGCTGCTGCAGCCCAGACCCAGCAATAGGAAGGGATTAAGTTAGGAACAGAAATACAGGTTGTGGTCCTGAGTCTACTGGAAGGACAAGCACTGATGTCACTGTTAAACACTGGTGACTTGTTAGTTTGTTTTATCTCCAGGTTGCAGCACATTTTTTCATTGTGTTTTGGAAGAACTTACAGATGCTTAAATGCTTGGCTGAGTCAAGGTGTGGATTGGTGTGAATCTAGGTGCATCTTATGTCCATAGCCTCATTTACATCACTGAACCTGTTGGACATGAAGCTGTTAGAAGAACTTGAGCAGTAAAAGCCCCAGGGTTTTTTCCAGCTGTGTTTAGAGCAACCTGGCTGAGCTAGTTGTCTCTGAACTAACTCTTGAATTAGCAAGCAAACTGTCAAGTCAAAAATAAATCAGTTACACTACTTTTCCAAAAAAGTGTGTCAGCGGGGAGAAATGGCATAATGAAAGCTGGAAATCTGATTAAAAACTAATTCAGGCCTTCATTCATCTCGGTGCCTAAATACATGCTCAGTATTCAGAGTGTCAAAGAAAGTTCCGTGGGGAACAAGAAGACTGCTTACAAACTGAGGACCTGGGAGCTGCGGTCCCTAAACACTCATCTGTTTGCACTGACCTGGCCCTCACGTGTGGGTATCAGTTCTCATCAGCTGCATTTGCAGGATCTAAAAGGTTGAATTGTAAAAAAAAAAAAAAAAGGACTATGAAGTAGCATTGTTGACTACTCTCTAGTCCTGTGGCTTTCTTCTGGCTACACTTAGCCATTCCAAAAGAGATTTTTTCCATTTGCATGAAGAAATCTCTCCCACTGCCTCTGTAGCAAGCATTCATCTCCTTCTTTACTGTTTACCTGTGGATGCTTTGGAGCTGTCATCTGAGTTTCAGAAACTTTTTCTAGTCTTTCTTCCAGAGAAGTTGTCACTGTTCAGTAAAAAAGATAACACCAACTCTTTTTATATGGTCAATAGATTTTTTTTGGTTTTTTATTCCTCATTATTATTTTAATTAAGTATCTGAAAAAGTTTGAAAACTTCTGCTCTCTAGTATGAAATGTAACAGCATTTCAAGCAAATTCTCTTGCAGACACTATGTAGTTTATACAACAGCAGTGCAATTTGTTATAGTTTGATTGTCTGGCTACAGGCAAACTTTGAAAGCTGTCACATACAGTGCTTTTATTTTAAGCTTATTAGCAGTTTCAGATGCAGAATTCAGATTTGCATTGAGGAAGTTTCTGTATGCCTGGTGGATGAGCAGTGTATAAACCACACCAGTTCACAGCCCTGAAAGAATCCATTCTAATGCCTGGCTCAAGATGTTAACTGCAAGAACATTGGAAACTCAAAGGCAAATAAAATCACAAGTGTATTTGTGCCAACAGAAGCTGGTTGGTTTGTTTATAGTTCACTATTAGGTGTTCAGCAAGATACATAACTGGTGGAGACAAGCTTTATTCTTGATAGCCATAGAGAAGAATAAATATTTATTATTCAATAAGCTCTGACTTTTGACATTTTCAGGACCTCCAGCTCCATAAGGCTGTGTTGGAGTCAGCTGCATTGACTTGACTGCTTCTTATACCTCTGCTGGCAGGGAAAACCAGCACTGTAACCCACACCCTTGCTTTGCTTTGTGTATGGTGTTGACCCATAGATGTGTGTTTTCAATTCCTGCTCTTGGGAACATTTTACAACCAGACTTAGTTCCCTTTGGGTATGTATTTAATTGGTGATGCTTGATCCTCCAGGATCAGGCTGTCTGTCTCGTTGAAGGTGCCACTTTCACCCAAGTGAGTGGCATTTTGGACTCTGTTTAGCCGAGACTGCAGGCGTTCGTGTTCTTTCCTCAGCTCCGAATAGGAGTGGGAGAAAGTGTGGAATATGGAGGTTGCAGGAAAAGACATGATGAGAATTCCACTGAGGATGCTGCTCAGAGCCACCATCTGCCCCGGGACACTCCGGGGTACCATGTCTCCATACCCCACAGTGGTCATGGAAATGATAGCCCACCAGTAAGAAGCGGGGATGCTCGTAAATTCAAGCACCTTCCCGGATTCATTCTCAGCGAGGTAAACCAAGGGGGAAAACAGGGTGACAGCCACACAGAGGAAGAGTAAAAGCAGCCCAAATTCCCGGGTGCACTTCCGAACTGTGAGGCCCAAAGTTTGCAATCCCAGGGAGTGGCGGGCAAGGCGCATGACGTACAAGATCCTCAAGGCACGTAAAATCCGTAGCACCAACCCAACCTTCTCCAAATAGGTGTTGCTGCTTGGCCTCTCATCCTCCTCGCTTGAGTCATCCTCTGAGAAGATGAGGGAAATGTAATAGGGTGAAATAGCCATGATGTCAATAATATTTAGGGGTCCCTTGAAGAATTGACACTTGCTCCTTGCCTGAATGAAGCGGAGGCAGAACTCCAGGGAAAACCAAGCCACACAGATGGTCTCTATGATGAAAATGTAATAGCACTTCTGGGAACACTCACCCTGACACAAAACAAAAAGAGAAATAAAAGAACAGTCTGTGAACCAGCATCCAAAACCACTAAAGAAGCAGCAGTGTGAATCTGCTCGAGTCACTGGTATCAGAAATGAACAAACCCTGGCTAGCAGGTAGTTGTAAGGCAGTCAACTTTCAGTAGTATATGGATCATAATGAGTACTTGAAACATCTGACTGCTTTTTTTGTATGTTGCCTTTTCCACTCTAGATGAATGAAATCCATCTCTGAAACAAGTCCCACTTTCTGCTCTCAACCAGAAGTTAGTTGAAACTTGACTGGTTTATAAGCCTGTACAAAATTCTTTTTCTCTTCAAAAGAAAGAGTGATGTTTGAAGGCCTCTCTACACTTGTGCTTTCCAGTGCCTGGTGCTTTCACAAATGCTGTGTGAGGCAATTAAAAGGGGTTTAGAGGTATTTATTAAGTTATCTGAATCCTTGGCTCAGTTATGCCCTGTGTAAATCATGTTCCTTTCTGTACATGCTAGTGTTTTAAATCTAAAGGAAAATAAATAGCCACCCAGTAGGTAAAACTTGCCTTGAATAATTCTCTCGTGCTCTTGGGGCCACAAGTTACAAGCAGTATTTTCCCAGTTTTTTTATCAAAAGAATTGATTTAGTTGAACTACTTTGGTTTCACATTATTTTACTGAGCTGAGCTTAAGAAAATTAAACTTCTTTGGGCCTATTCCAGTGAACTGAAGAGGCAGATGTAAATTAATTTGTAACTATTTGGGTAAGCAAGAGGCTACACTGAGCTTTATCCTCTAGTGATGGTCAGCTACTGTGTTAGATCTGTCACTGCTTTCTGAAGTGCCCTCTCCATCCTATTTGATAAATACATTCCTGTACCTGTACAGAGAATGGTATCTTTTCAAGAAATCTGGTTGTGAGTGGACTAATGCTGATTTAATTATTGGAGTTTTTGCCTTTAAGCATTTTGAGTTATAGAATCATGCCTAACTGGGACTTGGGTGATACTGTCACAGTAGGATACTGGGTTTTAGTTTTAAGTTCTTACATGAGAGGGAAGATTTGAATTACAGTTCTAACCCAAAACTGGTTCAAATGAACTGCAAGCTTTCTGACTTGGAGGCATCTTTTTGTGCTTTTCCTTGCTGACCATATTATCAGAACCCTGGCATTGGAAGTGTCCAGGCTTTGAATTCTTGCTAAAGAAATCTCAGCTAGAGCTGGGAACCAGAGAAAGGGATGGACTGGTCTTGCAACCCTTTGAAATTCCAGGACTCAGAATATGGGTTGTCACTGCATGTTCCAGAAAATCCAAATGTGCAAGGTGGTAATTTCGTTTCAGATTTTCTTGAAAATTAATGTTTAGCAAATAGTTCTTTCCAGCTACAACTTTGGTACTGAAGGCTTAGCAAGGTTTGAGTCTTCTTGTAGTCTTGCTGAACAAGGGCTTGCATCTAGCAGATGTTCACAGCTGCAGAAGGTCAAGCAGAAATAGGGGTGATGGAGAAAGGTCTGTGCAGAGAACCTCCTTTTGGGATTGCAGAGTAGCCATGTGTTATTCAGGAATAACTGCAGACCCTTGGTTCGTCAAAGATGGTTTGGTTTTTTTTCAACCTCTGTATAACAAATCAAGTCTGCTGTATGCATCTTTCCTGATAGCCTGGCTCTGAAATGAAGCAATTTAGAGGAACAATTTCTGGCACGGTGTTACCTATTCTCAGCCAAATTTCACAATTAAAACCCCCAAAGGAAACATATCCCTGCTGTTCACTGAACTTAGTACAGTTCTCCTCCACGTGGCAGTGTGATGTTGGGTTTTGGAGTGTCCCATGACAGAATTCTGGGGAGTCTTTCTGTTCAGTCAGTGTTTCTATCATTGACTGGCTGAGGTTGGAATGGTTTGCCAGCTAACAGTGCTCCTGTTGATACTAGTGATGGTGTTTCTTGTGTCAAATAACCTGTTTCCTATTTAAACAGTGAAAGTTGCACCAATGCTTGTAGAATGCTTTGCTAAGAAGTACTGCTAGGTCAGGAGATGGATTATTTCAGAATCATGGCATCCCTACAGAGATGAGTATTATCAAAGCTTTAGAGTAAAAATCAACCTCTAGATCAGCAATATGTATATATGTTGCTTATACAGCAGATTTACAAGAAAAGCAAGTCATATTATTTATAAAGCCAAGTTGATAAAAGTCCTTGAACCCAACTAAAAGTCATATTTGAATCACTGTATGCAGGCACTGTTATTCCCAGGCTGCATTTATGGATACCAGCTGGCTCATCATCATAAAACAAATGACTGATGAACAGAAAGGACCTGAAAGCTCTTCCCAGCCAGATCCACCCTATATGCTGTAGTGATTGCTTCTGGGTAGAAGTTATTTTGGTGTTCAGTCACCCATGCTAAATAGTCTCAGAAAATAAGCAGGGAAGGAGCTCATCAAGCCATATGCTTGACCCTTCTTGATTTTTAACTCCTGTTAAGAGTCCTAAAGGAGAGTTTCCTTAAAAATAGGATTTGCTGAGCACTCAGCAATGGGAGGACAACCTTCCAGAACCTCACCTCTCACACCAGCAAGGTGACTGATGCAAGGTCACAATTTCCATCTGCTAAACTTACCCTGGCATTGTCATGGTTTCATTTGGCACACACAAGTACAGGCAGGCACTGCTTGGATCCTTCCCTCTGATCCACACACAGTTTGGTGGCCAGAGGCCAGTAGCCACTGGAGTGGCAGCAGATGGGATTGGGCTGTGTTGTGGCTCTCCACCTGCCTTCTGCTTGTGTTATCCCACACTTAGCAGAGAGGCTCAGCTCAGCAAGCCTGCTCTTCTTGCACTCTGGCCTTTGGGCCCACTCTGAGAAAAAGTGCTCAGCCTCCTGTGTGGAGGATTTAGAAGCAAAACTCCCCAGAATTCTCTCCAAGCCCAAGGTTGGCATTTCCTGAGCAGGGTGCTCTTTTCCAGCTTTTTGCACTTCTCGAAGTTATAGATGAGCAACGTGGCTCAGAGTATAGCTCCTCCCTAGTCAATTCCCTCTGTGGAAAAAAAATACAAGCTATTGTCACAGTGAAAAAACCCCTAAGCTTCAATTCTTCCTCTTTCCACAGTCCCAGGATGATGGGTCTTGATGGGAGGTTATGAGCTGAGTGAGGCAGAAGAAGACTTCAGTGTAGGGCAGTGCAGCCCCCAGCCAGCTCCCAGCTGTTCTTATCCCAGCAGGAAAGGAAGAGATGCTGGGAAGAAATCCCTTTTGGCTGTAAAATGCTGCCTGGGTTAGGAAGGTTGTGGCAGGCTGGAGGATGCAGCTGCAGTGCTGCAGGTCCTGCTGAATCACTGCAACCGCAGTGCTGCTGCTGGCTGAATAATTAAACTGTGCTCTACTGAATCAAACGATGGGGGGGGACTTGAAAACCCTGTGTTACAGAACACAACAGTGCTTGAATTTATGGTTACAGACTGATACAGTCAAATGGAAAGGTTTACAGCCTGCTGAGAAAAAGACTGTAGCCTGATTTACAGACGTTGAGCTTGTTCAAGGAGTGTGAATTCTGGTCACAGAACAATTTCCCACTCGCTTGGTGGGAAAGAATCCTGAACTTACGAAAACATTTATTACAACTGGTCCAACTGAGGAAACTAAACTAATATTGGGATTATAGTAATGTGGGCAGTAGAAAGCACAGAGAAGGAAGTTACCTCTGTATTCACCACATAATTATCTCCTCTCAGGCAGAAGTGCAACTAAAATAAAATATGTCAATTAACTTGGAAGCTTGGGTCATAATTCTGCAAACGCAGTGAGATTCAGTCTGAAGAATCTGAATTTGATTTAAACCAATTGGTGACCCCCAAAGTGTTTGTGTTAGGAGAAAAATGGGAAGTATTCTTTTCCTTGGCTTTCTAGTAAGAAATTTAACAGGTTGTTAAATTTTATAACTGTGAAGAACACTACAGTCTAAAGGATAAAGTATGTGTCAGGTACTTCAGAGGGTGACCTTCAATTATTTGGGTAAATAATTTACTCTGTTGTTGTTTCTTCTCTACATCTTTCCTGACTTTATTGCAAGTACTTTGAAGCAGAAACTACTTGTTACTCTGCCTGTGTAGTACAGGGTGTACAGCAGGGACCCAAATATGGCTGAGTCTGTCATGAGGAAAACTACTGGTGCTAACAGGAGGTGCTGACACTAGGAATCAAGGCAATATGTGCAGTTCAGAGCCCTCATGCTGCAATTAAATTAGCAATTAGGTTTGCTCTGAATTTAAATACCAGATTGTGATTTTGACTGCAGCAGTGGACTGGAGAGTCCCCATCACAGATTTCTATCACGTCCAAAGAGAAAGTTCTAAAACATACAAATTTGGGTAGTTGTTTACTTTTAATACACGAGGCATTAATTGCCATGAACTTGGGGAATGCATTAATTTCAAATGGTGTTTTCCATAGTTTTTCTCCTTTAGAGAAAATACTTGTCTTCCCCAAAAGTGCATTTATGAAGTAGTCATTTGTGCTGAACCCCTTGAGGATGATTCAAGTGAGGAAAGTAAACAGGATTTTTTCCTGTTGTATTACAAGCGTGAAAGCAGCAAAAGGAAAAAGAAACCGTGATTCCCAGTAAGGAATGTGTGCTGGCATACAGAGCAGCAGAACAGCTGGAACAGCTGGATGTCCCCCCAGCATAGCGTGCAAAGGCAGGAGACTTACTGCTCCTGGGACACAGCCAAACCTGGATGAACATAAGGCAAACTAATAATGTCTAATTGTGCTTTCTGAACACTGGACCTTGTACTAGCAGAGCCAGCTTTTGAAAACCACCTACGATCCATTTATTCACTAAAGTGCAGTGTCCAGACTTTCTAAAGAAGATTGCTTGTTGGTAAGCTGAGGCACAGATGTTCAGCAGCACCTACCCCCAAGTTCTGTCCCTCTTTGGTTATGTAGAGCAGGGCTTAAGTAGTGTGAATTTCACTGACATTGTACATAATTTATTTAATAAATAAGGAATTCTGTTTGTGGATGCTTGCAAAACAGCACTTATCATGTATAACTATGAAATCAGAGTCTTAACAGATTCTGGTGCAATTTCAAGGTCAAAGCTTTGGATGTTACTGAAAGAAAATGCAAACTTCAAAAGAAGGCAGAGCCCATAAAGAAATAATTTTGGTGGCAAAGTCTTAGGCTTGAATGTTCTTACACCTTCCCTATTTCTTACACCTTCCCTATTTCTTACACCTTTCTTCAATTGTTAATAATTTAAATAAATAACAAATAACATAATGTAACATACTAATCCAGTTAAGCAAATAAGTTAGCTGGATTGTACTGTGCCACATAAATCTAGATGACTTAGAGGTTTTTGATGCTTCAGTAAAGCACATTTTCCTACTTTCAAATGCTGCAATACTTCATTGCTGAATGGGCAGAGGAAATCAGAATTGTACAAGATGAGTAGATAATCTAGGAGTGTGAGTGTCCCCAGTAAGTGTCCTGCTGAAAACCCAGAAAAATGTACTGAGCAGATGCAATAAAACCAAAGCACATCGAGCTTTATTTTGTTCCAAGTAATTTCAAGTCATATACTAATGTATTTATAGATAGGCACGTACACATAGGCCTTTATAGTCTTGCACTTTTAAATGAGCATTAGAAGTGCTTCTGAAAGTCAGAATTTCATTAATCTCTTTGCAGTAGAGCAAGTCATTCCAGGTCATGTTTTGTGTGATGTACACTTGTGTTGGATAGGAAATTTTGAGCACCAAGTTACTGTGAAATACCTCTGCTTTTCAGGTATGTTCTCAAGAGTGCCCCACTTCATTAGTAATGTTCTGTAGTAACCTCTGAAAAAGATATTTTTCAGTGGGAAACACATTTTTCCCTGGCTAATGAGCTAGAAAATTGTTTCCTGATCAATATTTAAATTCCATTATTTTAAAACTATAAAAATAGTTGCCAGCAGTATCTGTCCACCTCTGGCTATCATACTCCATTTACCAAAGGTGATTGCTTCTAACAGTTGACCAAATTACACTTTGCAGTAAGAACTTTGAAGCAGCAGAAGTAGGTTCACACACCTCTCAGTGACACTCTCAGGGAGGATTATTCTCTCCTGCAGTCACTGCCAGTTCCTTTGGCTTTCCCTGTAGTAAGTGCACTAGAGATTGTTAATGTTGTCTGCAGGGCTGGAGCTTTAGGTTTGAATTTCTTTGTACTGGATTTAATAGCTTGAATACTTCTGCAAGCTTACCCTGAACTGGCTTGTTACATGTGAATGTGAATTTTTATAATTAATAAATTTCGGTGTGGCAGTGGTAATCCTGATGAAACAAATACCTTGTTTTCTTTCTCTTCACAATAAGACCAAGAAATTGGTTTTTCCTCTACAAAGTAAAATGACTCCACTTCTAAATAAAACTTGTTTCTCAGTAGTTTCCTCTGGTGTACAAGGCAAATAGGCTGGGTTTTATATCACACAGACAATATCAGCAACATCCAATATTGAAGAACATAATTCAGGACCCTACAATTCAATTCCTACACCCAGAATGATGGTGTAGGAGGACAAAAATAATTTTTAAATAGTTAGATAAATTAGGTACTTATTTCTTTTCCTCTGTTCGTGTTTTCTGGATTCTCAGTGCAATCAGAGGTGAAAAACTTAATCTTCTAGAAGGAATGAGATTTTCACATAATCAAGTGCCTTCAGGAATGGGAACTTTAAAAAAAAAAAAGAATATTGTATGTTTCAAGATAAAATCATGAGCTCTGGCAATACTGCTTGCAGCCTCTGTTGGTTATGTTTCATTAGGTTATATATAATAGATAAAGCAATTACAAGCTTCTCAAGGTCAAAATCAGTAGTAAAGAGATCTGACCACTCACTGATCACCAGAGCAGAGAAGGGGGAACAGAGAATTGATATTTCCTTCCCTCTTAAAGCACACTTACATGTGTGTGAGTTCTTGGGAGCCATCTACACTGGGGGAAAAAAAAATCAGTTGTTACGAGTGCTGAGGGACAGGCACTGGAAATGGCTGGGGTTTCTTTTTATCCCTTCCCCCCCCTCTGATCCTAATTTACTTGTGATCCTGAAGAGACCTTGCTGTATCCTTTCTGCTGAGTCATTTCTCCAGAGGATGCCAATTTTAGGGACACATTAAAAGGAATACCTCTTAAAGAAAATCCCAAGAGTGCTCCAAAGCAGTTTCCCTATCCAAGCTCTTCTGCTGTGGTTTTATCCTGGAGTTCTCAGGCATACTTGTTTTTTCCTTTGGGTCACTGAGCAGTGAGTATTTCAGTTACACCTCTTGGACCCTGACTGTGACCCTCACATGGGATGGGGACTTTCAGAGGACTCTGACAGGACCCCTGCCTTGTCTAGAGGGATTATCTTAATTCCTTTCTTCCAGGGAAACACTGGTGGATGTTGTTACTTCACCTGTCTTATCCTCTCTGTATGCTCTGTGAGTCAGGTTTGTAGTTCTTTGAGGCTGCTCTTTCAGGTCAATAATAAACAGTTTCTTACCTCCAAATGGGAATTTTTTTCTGTCTCTACATAAACATGTGTATTAATTACTACATTTTAGTGATGCTCTATTTGCTTCCTTTCTGAAGAAAGTTTGGTCTCCATAACAGGTACAAATATCCCAGATAAGGATGTGCTCCTGTTGGAGGATGTGACATTTCAGTTGTTTTATTCAATGTTATGACACAATTTGTTTTAATGAGCCCTCCTTCCTTAGCAGCATGCATGGTAAATACTTTTCCATATCTGTTTCATGGTCAGACTTAAACGTGAGATCACTAGGGCTGTATATTTGCTGCTCTAGAGTTTGGCTTCCTTTCTCTGGGGCTGCATCCTCTGGGTTGGGATTTGTTGCAGGTGCTTACATGCCACACAGAGAATCACTGCCCATCTACCTGTGACTTTTTCTCACATCTCTGAGGAGGAGGCTGCTAAATAGCATTTGACATATTCCCCAGTGTTTGCATGGAATCAATTAGAATTACCTTGCTCTTTATTTCCAGTTGGATTCCTGTCTTTCAGCGAATCCTCCCTTCCCCTCTCTGCTGCCCAGAGATGGCTCCTTCCCTCCCCTCTGGTTGCCAGGGTGTCTGAGGTGGCTTCCCTGAGGTGGATGCTCTTTGCCATCCCTCTCCCAGAGTTTTCACTTTCCCTCAGATGATGAGGATTCCTCTTTGCTCTTCTGCCTGCTCAGAAGTCTCCTTTCTAGGCAGACTTGGTTGAGCAACTGCTAAAAGGCAAAGTGATTTCCTGTGCCTGCATGGTGGGGTCAGCCAAGCCTTTGGGTGAAGCAGAAGTCACTTTGTATTATTTTTCCTTTTGGTTTTGGTTTTTTTGTTTGTTTTTTTTTTTAACTTTGATCCTTCTCCTTGAGCTAGAGTCCAGCCAGCTCTCTTCATTTCCTTGTGATGATGAGAAAGAGGAGCCTAGAGTGGCACATATGCTGCAGAGGTAAAGCCTTTTTAATTTGTATTTCAGAAGGACAAATTCAATTTCTAGTAGCTATTTATGCATAGAGGTTTTATCAGGCTTTAACCCAGAAAAGAATAAATCTTGGGACAGGGCCTCTTTGAATTCAAATGGAGAATTTACAGCTTCCTGAGAAACTTTACTGAGGGAATTTGACTGTTTTCTGTCACTGAGCAAACAGATATTGTGTGAACTTTGTGTTCAGACCAAAGAGCCAAAATTTCAGGATCTGTATGCCTCTCCCAGGTTGCTGGTAAATGTAGCCCTGTCTTGGAATCTCTTTCAGAGGTCAGCCAAGTGAACAATTTTGAGTTACAAATCAACACAGAGTGCAGTTTTTCTTGCTTTGACTCAACCATAATCAAGAAGTAATATTTTTAGTTAATTAAGTTCTCAGTTTTGTCCAGTGACAAAAATGCTCTTTTGAGATCCCAATAAGAAAATCTTAGGTGTTCCAGGTAAAGAATTCAGGGATAGAAATTTAGGAAATTTGCCCTCCTCAGGGGTGGAAAAACAATTCAATAGTTCCTTTTCTGTGCTCTTCCACTAAGCATGAATATTTTGTCTCATATTCCCCTACATTTTCTCTGGCAAAGTTTAAAATAATTCAAGTAACAGGACTTTCACTACCCTGTCCTTTGCTCTAGTTCATCCTTCATCTTCTCCCCTGCACTTTAAACATTTTTGCTTTTGTTTCAGTCCAGTTTAGATGTTACAGTTCCATATATGCAAATCTCTGTGTAGTAAGATTTGTGCTTTAGAGGAACTCCAGGAGCAGCAGTTACACTGCAGCTCCCAGGCAGAACCCTCCCCATGCTTTCCTTTCTAACATACGGCTCATTATTTTTAAAACACACAACATATTACATCTAGCTGAGCTCTGAAACGTTCTGTGCTTGTTCTTTGGCATGAAAAGTATTTATAAAAGCTTTTTCTGCAGTGACTGGGAAATTAAGACAAAATGCATCGGGCTCTTTCCATTAACAAAGTTAGTAGGAAGCACTTGCTAGAGCAGAGTTTCTAATGGTTTTGTGTCTGGAAGAGGGATGCTCTATATTTAAAGCACTTCCTTGGAAGAAGCATTAGAACAGTGTTACAGTTTTTCCTGCCAAAAGTTATAGCTGTGGAGGGCTGCAGGAGCAGCAGATTTATTACTCAAAGCTAATAGTCTACCCATGCAAATCTAAGTTAATATTCAAGGGGTTACATGGAACAGAGTCTGACTTGAAATTTCAGCTTTAGTTTTATGCAGAGACATCAGATGCCACCTCTCTTCACCAGGACTGTGCTGCTGTGAACTCCTGCTTGAGCAATAAAATACACTGATTTTTGTCTCATGCATGCCATGCTGTGCTCTAAATTATAAAATGGCTTTATTCACCAATTTACAATACTCTGAGGAGTGTCTTACAGCAGTGGATGGGGCAGGGAGTTTATTTGACCTGGATTTCCTCCACCTTTTTGGAAGGGCAGTTTGCAAATTAAGTGCAGGATTCATTAAGGAGATTAGCCATGGTTATCTGATAAATTTGGACATTACTACTTCTGAAAAAACTTCAGATTGTCACTTTCCTCCGAGAAAGTAACAAATCATTAAAATGCCAAGATATTCACAGCAATGTTCTTGAAGATCCTTCAGGTATGATGCAGGCTTGATTAATTTGCCTGGAATTACTGTGAATGACTTACTTGAAAAGGGTCTGATTGCAGTTAGCAGTTCAGTTAGCATTTGGCATCACTCCTGCAATATGTACATATATATTGGGCAAAGACAGAGTTCCATCAGCCTGGAATTATGATTTTTGGAGGCATAGCTTTAAGTATCAGTATCTGCAAAAATAGTTTACATATCTCTCATCCTTTATGCAACTATTGAAATGTAATATTATTATGCGGGAAAAAAATAGTGACTCTTTAAGATTTGAGTTAGTTATCACAAAGGAACACACCTGGCTACTTTTAAAAGAAAAGATATCAGGGGAAGCTTTTTTTTAGTTGATGTTTCCAAGTGAGTTTGCTTTTAAGTAGAGAGTAAAGCATGTTGGAGAGAAAACTCCACAATGTGAGTTTGAGAGTCCTAGGGCTATAAAAGTGAATGTAATTTGTGCAAGGAGTAGCTTTTTAGGAAGGAAAAGCAAGGCTGCATTAAAAAGTTAGAGTATCTTTTCTATTCAAAAGCTCTTTCCTTTATTTTACCTTACAGTTAGTAAACTGTTTTGTTCATATTATTCTTAATTGAATATCAGCTTGAAGCTGATAGAAATAATTTAAGCCATTCTTACAATTTATGCTATAGACAATTTCATTACCAGGGAGAGTTTTGAACCTCATCACTTTAGAGTCTCTGTATCTCTTTTGTCTTTTTAAGGATTTATGCCTGGCAAGACGTAATTTTCTTTTAATTCTGTAGTTAGACCAGTTAAAAAGGACTTACCCTGTCTTCTTCAGCTCTTAAGTCTGGCATTGTGCTAACACAAAGGCTTATAGCTGTGGTGGCCACAAAGAGAATGGAGAGACAAGCAAAGACTTTTCCTGGGAGTCCCGATTGGGGATTTTCTACCATATCTCTGAGTCTGTTCATAAACTGTCCAAATTTGGTTTTCTCATCCAAGACACACGTAGCTTCTTCAGCCCTCTGGAGATCCTCTTCTTTTCGTGCCTCCGCCAACTCTTGCAGTTTTTGAAATAGTTTTCGAATGCAGCAGTTCTCCAGGTTGGATTCCTCAATCCCCCAGTATCTCAGCTCCTCCTGAAAAGACAAGGCACACATGTCTCTTAAGAGCATCAGCTTCCCTGCTGCCAGGAAGCTGACAATCATCCCAAAAGCATTGGGGTTTCTGTCAAAGAAGAATTCATGGGTGTCTTCATCGTAATCGTCACACAGCTGAATTATTTCCTCATAGCTGCTGCAAAACTTAAGTTTGCTCAGTCTGGTCAAGGGAAATTCATCTAAAGTACTCCAAGGTAGCAGGTACTTGATGCCTCCAACATTTATCATCATCTCTGTTTTCAGATCGACTTCAGAGACTTGATCAGGGTGGTAAATCCTCCTGGCTCTTTGGTAATAGACCCCTTTGGCAGAAGGGATTTCAGCAGAGACAGGAAAGAAGTGGCTCAAGGAATTACAAGAAGCATTGCTAACGTCACTGCCTCCAGAGAGAATAGGCATCTCTGGGAGTTCTCACTGGGACATCCGAAATGGCATCAGAGCTGGGTTAGCTGTCAACCAGAAGATAGGAGAAGAAGGAGAAAACATAGAGGTTATTGCAAGAGAAGAAGTGTTTCAGGCTACTGTCCTAAAACCCCAAATGAGTGAGTCGCTGTTCTGTAACAAAAAGTCACCTCTCTGCTGCTTCTGAAAGTCTGCAGCCTGTGAATGCAATTTGCTTTGCAGTCTCATTGGTTGTCTGGCAACACAGGAGCACAGAGCAGAGCTGAAGCCTCATTCATAATTATCCCAAAGGCTCGGATGCCTGCAAATTCAAATGCCAACACATCTCTCTCTTCTCTGAGCAGATTTCCCCCATTGTTAGGTTGTGTTTCCTGGGTGCTTTCTTATTTCTAGAAACCCTTAAATACACTGGACCTCAGCTAAGCTCTTAGTTCCCCGAGTTAAGAGTGGTCACTTACCTGCCATCAGATGGATGTAAAGTTCTTAATTGCTTTAACTTGAATGCTCAGGTTGCAATTCCTCTTCTTTTCCCTGCATGCCTGTTCTGTCTCTCAGGGCTTTGCAAGGCTTAGCTAGTACATTTGGAAAATGCTTTCAGAGATAAAGTGCTGTATAAATGATGACACTTCCTACCAACCCCATCTCATGTCACTACAAATTGCTGAGGATGTAGGGAACATTTGCCCACCCTGGAGGAAACTTTGCTTAACAGACTGAAAGCATTTTATCAGCATGGGGGGGAGAAGCAATTGTAAGTTCCCACACACACACCCCCCTATCCCCTTCCTTCTTTCAGGAACAAACCCCTGGTTTTGTTCATAATTTCTAAAGGGTCAAAGGCATTTCTTACCCCAAGACAGTGAACTGCAAAAAATTGCAAGGGAACTTGCCTGAAGTTACTCACCAGTGTGCCAGGAGCTGCTGCCCAGTGCCTGGCTTCTCTGCAGGTGAAGCAGACATCCTGCAAACTGATCAGCTGTCCTCTGAGTTACAGTCCAGCAGAAAGACCTGGGGATATTTTACAGTATTGATTACATGAAAAAAATCCCTATAGCCCTCTGGAGATTGCAGTCTCTTTCCTCTTTCTCTCCTTCTTTCCTGGAAAAGGAAAATATTCGTGTGTTCATGTGATGGATGCTGTCCTGATAGATCCTTTGCAAAGGAGACAATGTCCTAAGTGGCAGCTCCTCTGGTCTCCTGGAGCTTCCTGGTGAAATATGCTGAGTGAAAGCTGGTGGATCCTGCCCTCTCCCTGTCTCTCCTGCTTCCCTTGGGACTGTCAGTGTGGTCCTGGAAGAGGAGGGGAGAGGGAAGGGGGAAGGGCTTAGAAATAATCTCTCCAGCATCCCTCCGTCTATTCAGCTGGCAGCAACTGGCTAAGAACATGGAGTACAAGGACAGTCGCTGACTATAATAAGTAAACTCTGGCAAACCTGCTTAATAAAACAATTTCAGTACCTATTAACTCCTTCCACTGTAGTCTTACCACAGCTGCTTGCTCTGGTGACACCAGTCAAATTCCTCAGGAGCAGTTTCTGTGTCCTGCATCCCTCTTGAAATTGGGATTTTCTCTTAACTTCCCTCTCTCTAGGGATATTTTATCAGGTCCATGAGTGCTGGGCCTCAGCCTTCCTGTGGCTACTAGGGACATGCTCTCCTCCTGCAAAAAAAAAAAAAAGGGATCTCTGGCTTGCAAATAGGTGCTGAGAGCTCTGTTTTCCAGACCTGCAGTGCTTTTCCAACAGCTTTCTTATTTACAGATGGTGGAAAATCAAATACAATCCTTCTCTCATTTTTCTCATACCTGGCCATATGGGAGGGTGGGGGTGGGGGGTCAGTTGCTGTAATCCTTTTGGGTTCTGTACTGCCAGTAGCTCTTGGGCTGCCTCAGTGTAAAATAGGGATGACGTGGATTTGACCCAGATTCTACCTCCTTGGCCTCAGCCAGTGGGTTCAAGAAGCCTCTGATCAGATCCTGTTCTCAAGTACCCTCTGTGCTCCTCCCAAATTCAGGAAGAAATGCAATTTATATCCATTGCCAGCATGGCTGGAAGCACTGAACCTGGCCCCTGTCACCAGAGAGCTGTGTGAATCTGCAGGATTTACATGTGAGAAGGTCACATGGAGAAGTGTTGATGAATTTGGATGGCACAGTGGGTACCAGGGGCAGGGGGTGTCCTTTGCCTGCACTCTGCTCCTCACCCTGGCAATGCACCTGGGGCTTGGGCACTGCTGAACTGATCCACCTGGTAAGCAGAAGCTGCAGCTCTTTAATCACTGCTGAGCAATGCTATGGCACAGCCTAGGATGGAAAAATCTTTGCTAATTGGACTTTTTGGCACATCTCTCTTGACCCATGTGGTGCCCAGAAGATAAACTTCTTATCAGGCTTCACCACTGGGGTTTTCACTCAACTCCTAATTATTCCATCCACAAAGACCAGATAGATGCCTGAAGGCAACTGGGTTCCAGGGGTATAGCTCAAAATCACTTAAATCCTACCACCTTTGTGCAAAAGGTAGTTTGCTCTGCCTATCAGTCTTTTTTATGGATTATTTTTGCAAAGAAAAAGCAAACCTATTCTAATTAACTTTGGATGGATTGTTTCACAAACCAATTAACATTCCCTTCTTACCTTGTGAAGCCCTTGTGTGGTCTTGTTAAAGGTTATATTGTTGAAATGAGGAGGTAAATAAATTCAAAACTATGAGTAATTATTGCACATAACTTGAATGTTATACTTTTTATAGTGAAATATAGATATATTCAGATGTTTAAGACTTCACTTCCAATATTAGGCTCCCTATTCTTTGCTTTATGGGGATGTGCAGCAGGATCTGCAGCAAGATGAGGACCTTGCAAGTACCTGTCAGTCCTTAAGAGTCATCTGTCTTCATAAATAATACAGAGGAAGGATAGAAATATTTTTATCTTGATTTTTTAACATTCTGTGAAGGCACAGAAGAGAGAAGTGCTTTATTTGCTGTTTGAGGAAGCCAGGCCCTCAACCCAGCTCTGAAGATCTTGGACCATGTAACTTGCCACCCTGTCCAGCCTCTGCCTTGTGTTCTCCTGGATCCTCTTTGGTAGTGAAGTATCTCCAACTCTTAATGCTGACACCACAAACTGTAATCTCTGCCCAGATGGGAAGGACATATTTCTTGGCTCAGTTCAAACCTCTGCTGAATTGTGGGTTTTTTCACTTTTTTTTTTCTCTCCTTTTTTCTCCCCTAAGTACTGCTGTACTCTTCCAGTAAAATTCCCTTTGCATTTGCCCTATTCAACATGAAGTTCATAATCTTTTTTTTTTTTCTTTTCTCATTCTCTGATTCACTTCCTCTTTCTGGACTTGCCTTCTCCTCTCTCCTTAACCATCCAGCCATATCAGCTTCTCTTACCTGCCCCTGATGCCTTCAGTGAAATTTCCATACACTTCATTTATTTGTTGGTGTGAATGCCATCCCTGTCTCCTCCTTGTTGTTTCCCCCTTTTTGTTGGTTTGCCATTCTGCTCTATTGTGGTTTAAACTTTTCTCTTGCATCCCCTTCCCCCAAGAAGAAGAGAAGCTGAGAAGCAAGCTGACCAGAAGATGCACTTCTCACCCAGATGGCTCCAGGGACAAAACAATTGTTTTTCCAGCTGGACTCAGCCCAGCCCTATGTAAATCCAAGTTGAAACCTCAGTCTAAGCTTTGTGGTAATGGCTTGGTGGAAATCCTCCTGAATTCACCTTCAAACACACCCAGGCTGGCTTGAAACCTTGTGGATATATGGTGGTGCAGTTAGCATCATGTCCCTTGATATGAGGAGGAGAGCCTAGCAAGAGCCATCCATTCTGCTGAGCAGACTTCTCTCAGCTGAATAATGAAACCAGTCATTTGCAGAGCTATTATTTAGATACTGGTAATAGTTCAGTGCTGTAACAAATGGGAAAGGCAGTGAATGTCATGGGCTTTCAGAGCTTGCATCCCTCTGTTCTCTGCAAGTATGCCAGAACCCTGCACCAAGCAGCAGCTACAAACAGGAGATAAGATTTACAGAAGAAGCAAGGAGGTTTTTTCAGCAAGCAAATAATAAAACTGTAGAATTTATTGGCACGTGATGTTTTGGTGGCCCAAAATGTGAAGTGGTCAAAAAACACTGAGCAAATTTATGCAAGGGAAGTCCCCCAGGTATAGATCTTGTGGCTGGCACCCAAGTCAGCAGCCCACATGCTGCTCAGTAACAAGGAGATATTGAAGTGGAAATATCACAATTTATAGGCTTTCCTTGTTCAGTTTTTTGCCCGGATTGTTGCTAGATGTTGTAATTGGGGCTGCCCAGCCCCTGTGTGACCCTGTCCTGGGAAACCTGAGAAGGTTGACCTGAACTCTGCTAGTTTGGTCCTGTGTTTCTGGGTTGATCATGCACTGCTTAGCTGACAAGATTTCTGTCAGAACAGAAAAAAAAGTGCTGAAGACAAAATTCTGATTGTATATGCACATGTATGTGTGTATATTGATGAATGATGTCTGTACATATCTGGCAATCTCATGAAGGGGTAGTTCTGAAAATACTCTGAAGTTTTAGGGGTTTGTAGGATCCAATCATTCTGCAGGGAGCAGGAATGGAATTGAGTAAAGGCACTGTTGTCCAGCTTCCTCCAACTGGGCTTTTTGTAACACTTCAGTATAATGCAAAAATAATTACTTTGCCTGGCATCTAGAACAGAAGATGCATTTCAGGCTTTTAAAGGCAGAAAACAGAAGTGTAAATATATAATTTATATATTCAAAATAATTATTTAAGGAAATGTGAATGCACTGAAAAAAAATAAAGAAGGAAAAATAAGCATGAAAGAAATCAATTTTAAAAACCTATACTGTCTTCATTCATTGATTTAGAAGTCAGCCTAGTGCTGAATCTTCACTTGGTGCAATTTTATCACAAAATTAATGGATGTTGTTTCTTTTATCAATTTAGTATACAGCCACATGTCTGTATTAACCCTAATTCTATAAACCTCGGCCAATGTGTAGACCTGGTCTTTTCTAGGTTCTTCATGTTTCTGCCATGTGAGCTTCTATGATAAATAAAAGAATTTTTCATTTATTTGAATAAGAATTGACATGGGATTGAAAAGAGCATTTTAACGCTCACATATTAGTTTAAATGCTTCCATTGTGTTCATGGGTGGTTAACACATTTGGAAGTAATTGGATTTAGGTAACTTTATTACCTGGAAATTCAGCATTTTTTCAGATCCTTATATAACTCACTGGGGATAAAGAATAACCTATCCTTTTCTTAGTTTAATTATGACATTAGACATTGCAAAGTAAACTTTCAGGATCCATGCCAACATTTTATTCAGTCCAGCAATGTTAGCTTCATGTTCCTGTTTATTTCCTCATAATTTGTCTTTATGGAGCAATAGAAATACTCTTCCTTGCCAAGTGCCTGGTTTGTATGGATAATTAAACTGACAGTAAAGGGCTCAGCTTACTCCTTCATTATTAAAGTCTTACCAAGTTGCAGAGTTATTGATTCCAGCAGAATAATGCTGGTAAATCAGGCAATGAGTACCCTTGATTTGCTAAGTCCTTGTATAATATATTGCTCGTTCTTCCCAGTTCTTAGAAGCCCCATTTGTGGTCCCATGCTCCTGTGGTGCCACAAATTGTCTTGGCAGACCAAGTCACATGCTGTGGGCAAGTATTCTGTTCCTTATTCCCAGCCTGGTCTTTGTAAAAGCTGTTTCTTTTTTTCTCTATCAAGTTGGAAAGCTAAAAGGAGCCACTTCTCCTTAAGCAAAATAACACTAAAGCTATTCAGAGAATTTCTTTGCTATGTAAATGTAAAATAAGGTTCATGATCTGTAACACATCAGTGTCTGTGTCCTTTGGCTCTTCCCCATGCATGGGGACTGAACCTGGGATTAACTTCAAATAGTTTCCCAAAGTTTTCTGTGCTGATTTCCTCTGGACTGTGTAGGAAATTATAGCCTTTAGTTGACAGTACCTGAGGAAACTAATTTCAAATGGATAATCATTCCTATGTTGATGGAAATGAATTTTGCATTAGGGCTGAATCACTTAGGTTTAAAAAGTTTCAGGGGGATTAAAATGTTGTGTGTTGTGGGGAGAGGAAACAGAGAGCTGAATGCCACAGCTTAGAGCTGAGTGCTGTTATCTCTCCATATAGCAAGAGACTGATTAAGTGAGATATGCCCAGATAATGTGAGAGTCATGCTTTAGAGAAAGACAATCTCAAGTCTTTCATAACCTGATCTGCAGAATAATTCCCTCCTCTTTGCAGTTCTAGTGAATATGTTTAATAAATATATCATAAATATCTAAATAACAGTTCTGCTCAGACTCACCCTGAGCACCACACGTGAGCTGTGTGTTTGACAAAGAAGTTTTTCTGCCATTTCTGCACTGGTCCATTTGGAGTTTGGAAATTGAAAGCAGAAGCAGTGTTAAAATTACATTAGCTACTGTGACAAACTGCCAGATTAAAATGTGAATTGCTAAGCAGGTGAGGTGGGTTTGCATACTGAATGCTGATGATTTTTTTTTTTCCCCTTCTCCTGTTAGGATTTATTTCTCAAATCATTTAAAGCTAGTGAAGGAAGATGTGAGAATTTTTTTAGAGTTGTTACTGGTGAGATTGATTACTTCATCTTGTTTTTTCTAATACCAGACTGTTCAAATGAATTACCACACAAATCCAGTTCTCCATTTGTGATGCATTGCATGTCAAAAAAAAGTATACTAATTATATGACTTTCCAAGTCTCTTTCCAAGTCTCGAATCCTTATGTTAAAAAGCAATATAGATAAAAGATGTTGTGCATATAGTACCATCCAGTTGTTAAAAAGCACCCCTAAGACCTTCTTAATAATTTAGCTAGTTCCTTCTGTCTGTATTTGAATCAATGAAGTATTAGCTTCGTTCAGGTTAAAATATAAAAATATTATGATTTGATCATAGTAGCATGAAACTAGTAGAAAGAGATTATGTGCTTGTGGTGCAGTCCCTCCAAATCCATGAGAAGATCCCCTTGCCTCCTTTTCAAAGGAAAGGAGAGGATTTGTTCTGGAAGTTCCACCACCTGATTTGGAGACAACTTTACTAGGACGACACTGAACATTTTTTAAACGCCCCCCATCAGGTGAAAAACAAAGCTTTTCCCTCAAACGTCCTTGTCAGACCTATTTTTCAGCCAGTCTGACAACACCTGCTCTTTGCAGGTTCATATTTCAAAAGTGAATTAAGAGCTGCAAAGCCCCTTTCAAAAGTAAGCCTACTACTTTGTTCCCTACAAACTCCCTCCCTTTTTGTTGGAAAATTTGCCTTTGCAAGCAGGGACAGAGCCCTCTCAGCATACAGGACTGGGAGGCTGGTGAGAAGCCTCAGTACTGCAAAACTCAAGCTTCTACCCTGCTGTCAAGAGTTAAATATTTTCCACTTTTCACTGATTCTCTGGCTGCTTCATTAGCCTTTCATATAGAGGAATTTTTTGATTGCTCCAGGGTCCACTGGAGAGCTGGTTTGGCATGCAGGGGAGAGGGATTGGGAAGGTACAGATGCCCCTTGTGAGCTTTTCTGTCTGAAGCTGGAGTTTTGGGCCATTACCTTTTGCAAACTGGTCACTCTGTTCTCCGTCTGTGTTCCCCACCTCCTCCTGGTTTACAAAGTCAGGAGGATTTAGCAGCTGTGAGTGCTGAGATACTGGAGGGCAAAAATAATCAGAAAGTGTTTGGTTCACTGTAATCTTAATATTATCAGCATGCTGATTCAGGAAAGGTCTGACTCCAAGTGGCTGGGCAATGATGGACATGTGATTCACATTTCTAACCCAGCTTTTCTTGTAAACACTAAAAAGATGCATTAGTTAATGATAAAATCAAGGGAAATATCTGACATCAGAGATGGAATTAGAGAGATTAGAGAAAATGGCAGGCATGGATAAAATTAGCCTGAACCTAGGCAAAGCCAGTAATATGTCTACTATGGGGGACTAATCTAAGAAAAACAGTCATAAAGTGGGAAGATTTTGGTTTTATAAGATGATAGCATTAGCTTAAAATGAAACAAAAATTTATTCCTTTCTTCTAGTCCATCTACCAAACTAACCAAAAGATGTTTGTAGAGTTACTTACAAAGAGGATGCTATGGATCATGGATTAAATGGAAGTCATGCTAAGTTATCATCTCACTTAATGAAGGAGACTGAGTTGAAATGCTTCATTCCAGGCTATTTGGAGAGCAGAAAACAAGAAACTGCTTAGAGAGTGATGGAGAACTCTGAAAGGTTGCTTGTCCTGCTGCTTGTCCTTCCCTGCTGGGCATATAGCTGGCCAAAAGGGCTTCCCTTGCAACCTTAATGACCTCAATCAGATAACTGAACTCAATGGATGAGTCCAGGCTTTGTGCACGGGTGTTGATATTCCCTCCAGCAATATTTAATCTGCTAAAGGGATTAGAATGATGAAAAGATTTTTATTAGAATGAAATAACCCAAATTGCTGTAAGCTAATGAGGTAACTCAGCAGAAGCAGCAGTAAGCTTTCCCCAGTATCACTACTGATGGGCTCCTTCAACTCCCTAGTTCCTAATCATGTACCTAATGAGTTTTTAGAGCTCTCCACACTCTGATTGCTGTTGTGGTGGCATTTTGTACTCCTGCTGCAGTAATTGTCCTTTTCAGAGGAACTTTCAACAGCTGCTCAGGGGTCATCTCAGTGTATAAGTCCACGTTGGTGAAACCAGGCTATATATTTGTCTTCATTAGATGACAGCTGAGTATGTTGTGCTTGTATTCTCCTCTGAGCCCTACTGATCCTATGCTCCTGCAAAAGCTTGGAAAATCAAGGCAGGTGCCTCCTCCATTCATCTGTAAATGCATCAGCAGATAAAAACAGGGAGAGTACATGAGGTGATCTAAACAGAAGATTAGCAGAGGGCAACAACTGAAAGGACAGCCTCCTCTGAACAGTGACTAAGGAAAAAATCATAGTACTCAACACCTCCCATTGCCCCACTTGAACTCAGAGGCAGAACTGCTGCTGGCCCTGACCATGCTGCCCTTCTCCAGCCTCAGGGAAGCAATCCTGCTAGCAGAAAAGGAGTTTAAAATCCTCTTTTCTTTTTGTGCATTGTCAGCAGACTTAGTCACAAAGTTCAGACAGAGTTTGGTGATGAACGAGAGCTAAAAGGGATCCAAGAGGACAGAGGGCATAGCTTGGACAACAGTAGAAGGTCTTCATTACTGATGATGCTAGGAAAAAATTCCTAAGGCTGTTTGGAAAATCTGAAAGTTCTCTTATGTGTTCCTGGATTAGGGAGAGATCTTGATTTTATGACAGGGCTTTGTGAAGCTTCATATTCCAATATATTTTGGCTGGCTGCAGGGCTTTGCAAGGACAAGGAGATTCCAGATTCCCATTCTGATAGGGCTGATAATTATTTTACTGTTACAGAAGTGTTGTTGTTTTTATATAAAATGATATTATCTCATAATTCCAACTCAAAGCAAAACTGTTTCGGCGTATTGGAAAACAACCAACTCCTCAGTGCATCACATACTTTCTATGGTGTTTTTGCTGTATTTCCAGGAAAAAACAATGTTTTGTTACATGAGTATTGTCTAAAAATCAATGCTGGCTCTCTGGATATCTGAAACAAGATTGCTTTTGCTATTACTTGGTCATTAGTGGCATTGTAGCAGAGCTTAAGAATCCAAGAAAACAACTTGAACGTCCTCTTTGGTAAAAACAGAGAACAAACAGATGGTGGTTGTCTCAGAAAACTCACCTTGAAATAGGTGCAACATATTAAACCAGGCCCTGTGGGTTTGTTTGGACTGCAGTATTGGTAGAAACATTTCCCACTGATAAGGCCAAAGCATGTCTCTGGTTTCACTGGCTCTGGAATGAATTCCCATAGTTGTCAGTAACTTGCCAGTTGCCAGCTCCTGTTTGCCTCTGTGCAAGGATTATTCTGGTCAGTTCAGACATACTGGGTGCTCTCCCAGTTCATTGTGAGTAGAGAATGTTCACATGGATCTGGCTTGCAAAATCTGCCAGTGCTTGGTAAAGATAAAGATGGACCAGATGTTTTCATCTCAAAGTCAAAGCTGAATGTTTTAAACTACAGTGAAAATATGCTGAGATCCTATGCAGAAAGGTCTGCAGAGAAGTGTTGGTATCATTCATATCTTCAGCTTTATATTCACTTCAGGCAGGAAGTCTTTGGCTGGGATTAGTGAATCTTAAGCTAAGGAGTCCTTTGAGTTGCAGTCCCTTCCACAGTCTATTTACAATGGGATTAATTGGTTAATGATAATATGTTTGAGCTTCATCCTTTAATAATAAATTCCACTGATAATTCTTTGCTTTTCTAAAGCTTTGTCTCGTTAGATTCACCATGAGTCTCCCCCAGGGTGTCTTTATAGTACAAGCAGATTGCAGTTATGTAGTCAGAAGCTGCACAACTTCATAAAAGATTCAGTGGTATTCAAAATACCTTGTTTTAAAAAGATTTACATTTTATTCCATTTACAACTCTAATAAAAAGTTACAGGCAATACTTACTGTTTGATGAACATTTTGATTTCATGTGCCAAATATAAGGAAGCTGGAGTGAATATGTGATAAGGGGCAAACTCTTCTGGTTGGAGATGTGATATGGAGATAGAATCATAACTGAACCCTTGTATTCCCATTACATTCAAGTTTTCAGAAATAATTTTTTAATTACTAAGCCCAACCATGACCAGAATACAGAATACTGCTTTTACTGATGGCATTGGCATAACAAAATGCTTGTGACTATCTTACCCAGCCTCACCTCAGTCACTATCTGTCTGCACAAGCCCCAGTACACAAGGGAGTTTTTCTACTAGGAAATTCTGGGAGAACCTCAAAAAATAATAAGAAAATGAGTTGTGGACTCTGTACCTCTGGACTTGTCCAAGCCAGCAGTACAATAAACCCATTAAAGCACTATACAGTGCCTTTGATCTAAGCAGCCAAAAGCAGTCGGGGTTTTAGGGAAGTTTGATTTTGATATATGTAGAGAAAAATGCATGATAAAATCCAAACTCTCTCCAGATCAGAGCAGGAATTACTGGCTTTACACTAATGACACTGGAATTTGTTTTCTACCCTTGTGTTCACTGCTGAATCTTTCCCTTTTTGAGGCTGGTGTGTATTGTACTCATTTTAAGGAATTAATGCTGCTGTGTAGGTGAACTGCAGTCTGATCAGAGGTTGGACTCTCATGCAAACCAGCTCCAAAATGACCATTAACACTCTGCAATTGAGAAAGCCAGTTTCAAAGAACTTGTATGATTTTTCTGGAGTGGATGCTACTGTCAATATTTTTCCCTGCTTCATCCTTCTGCCCTCTTGTTCCTTGTTTGGTGTAATCTTCCTGATCTCAGGAAGAGCTGTTTCTTACTTATCTCTTATTAAAGTTGTGCTGGGTCACTTGACACCCAATAGACACCCTCGTCTTTCAGAGGGGGAAAGTTTGGCTCCTAAAATGACCTGATCCAGAGATGTAACCAACAGAAGCTAAGTCTGAATGTTCCCAAAGTGTTTGGGAGGCACCTCAGCTGTGGATGGGTCCCTTCTCTGCTCAGAGTGAGACTTTATCTCTCTGGCAAACAGCATGGAGAGAGAAGGCCAGAAATTTGGGGTCACCTCAAACACCTGCTAAAACACGTTTTAATTTGTCCGGTTTTTTTGGACTCAGTAGAGCTGCATGACAGAGGATTAGTTTTATTCATTGGCAAGTTTTGGTTTTGCTCAGTTTTTGGAACTGTTCTCCTCTGACATTTAAGGAAGGAAAATATCTCTCTTCTCAAAGGCTGTTTATCCTCCTTTTTAATATATGGTCCTGCTGCTGTCAAATATCTTATTAATGGCTGAGTCAAACAACAGTGGCTTGATTAAAGTCTTCTCTTGAATCATGAGCAGCAAGAGATCATCATTAAAACCAGTGACTCAGTCCTGGAAAGAATCATTCCAGGAGAGGAGGTTTAGAAGTCTGTCTTCAAAGAGCCCATCTCTTCAGTGGCATTGTGTTTGTTTTGAAATCACCCTGTTTGGTGGTGTTTGCTGAGCAGATGATCTGACTCCTCTGCCTTGCCTGCCTTTGTGTGTCCCCTGGCAAAGCTGAAACCTGAGCCTGGGGCTTCCTTCACACCCTGTCAGTGCAACAGCATCTCCAGGTGTCAGATCACAGCCCCTTGCTTTGCAGGGTTCTACTAGCAGTCACAAAATAGAGCCAAGGAAATCATCTAAAGAATCGTTTTGTTAGGCATGAAAATATTTTTTCCTGCCTTGGCAAGGATCAGATATTTACTGAGGGAGGAATGTAACAAATATGCATATTGATATCATCCCAAAAGAATTTCCTTTTGGTGCAGTGTATATGCAGAAGGTGATGTATAAGAACATTTTCTCAGATCATTTTTTTCTTTGGCTCACTTTCATGCATGTTTTATAGGAATTGTTGTTTGCCTCCACTGTGTAACACTGCTTGACTTTATTTTCATAATATTTATTACACATGTTGAACTTATTTGTAGGTGTGCGTAAATAACTCTGTATTCATACCCCCTGTAGGATATAGACACATCACTAATGATGAATGCAATGCCATTCCCAACTTAGAGAAATGCAGGAGGCAAAATCACTGCTCTGTCACCTTTTAGAAATCTTTGGGCTCTCACTGAACAGGAACAGGGGGCTTTCTCTTTCTAACATTTCTGCAGGATTGCTTCACAAAGCACAGAAATAATTTTCTTCATAACATTTCACTCCTATATTTCCTTGTTAAAAAACCATTTAACATCCTTCACAATATTTTTTATTTCACTACGGTTACTTTGAGAGAGTTAAGGCTCTTTTATTAGCTAGAGGAATTGGGGTGAAGTTTATTTTAATGGCCAATGGTTTAATCACACGGGTTTGTCTGGTGTTAACAATCAAAAAGGTGGTATTGACTCTACAACACACAGCTCACAAGCTCAAGGTTTCAGGCTCAGGCCAATTTTTGTCCTTTCACCTTCCAAGTTCAATGAAAAGTTCAAAGTTCCTTGCAAAATTCTGTCTAACCTTGAGTAGTTTAGAGGTGCTAGCAAAACAACAACTAGTGCAATAGCTGAGGCTATGGCTTATAGCTAATGTTAATGTCTCAGTCAATAATTATCTTATGAAACAGGCAGATGAAGCAATCATATGGCCACACAGATGCAGAGCACTGCTATGTGGGTGTCCCTGGCAGATGATGCTCATATTAAGTGTTTTGTCTAAGGAAAGGTGAGGAGAGTTGTGTAACGTGGCTCCTCACCAGTTCTGCTCTCCTGGGTGAAGCCTCCTTGGGGCAGAATGTGGAAAGGTTTTAAAAATTGTATAGAAAGCCCTGGGGAGCCAACTGATGCTGTAAAAACTAAAGCTTATCTTGGGCAGAAAAGGAAATAAAGAGAGATTGCTGTCTAGGAAAGACATTGCAAATTGCTTTAATGCAAGTACCTTTGCATTCTCAGGGGGGATAAGGAATTCTCATCCAAATTTCTTTCTCTAGAGGTGAAGAGGTTACACCTTTCTTTGCCTCTGGAGTGACCTGGGGTGCACTCCAGGATCTTTGTCCCCTCATTGCCCAGCCCACAAACCCTGTTTAGAACACATTGTACCTCCTGCACACCCAGGTTTCCTTCCTTGGGAGCCATGGTGTGAGGAGGAGTCTGCCACAGGTCCAGATCTTGCTGCATCCAGATCTTGGGGATGCCCAAGTCAAAGAATGTGGATGTGCTTCTGCAGTCTCTTGTCTCTTGATTAATTCTTCTCTATAAGCTCTGAATTCCTGTTGCTGAGCCCAGCATAATGAGTAATACTGTAGATTTTTAGTATTGCAATAAAGTGACTTGATGAGGTGTTTGCAGCTGTATCAAGGTGAATAAAACCTTGAAGATCTAGAGGATTAAAATACTTCATATGCCTCAGGATTATAGAAATTAAAATGGGAGAATGAAATAAGGAACAAAAAATTGTAATCGAAGGCCTGGTGTTGGAGGAAAGCCTTTCAAATGTGACCTAGATATTAATTCAGCATCACTCACGTGGCTGGAAATGAAAGAAATGCTCCATTTCTTTTGAATGTTTTGGGTTTGCATTTGAAAGTCAAACTGCCAAGGTCTTTATGTTTTCAGAGTTGGATAGACTTTATTCCTTTAGTTTTAATAACATATCTGGAAGATGTTTACTCGTGTGTTTTCTATAATCAGCATAATGACAGAACCATTTTTTCATGGATTTTTGGATAATCCTGTCTCATTTCTGGAAAAAAAAAAGGCTGACCATGTGTGAGAGGGGATCTGGATCTGTCATTAAATTCTTTAGAAGAGATGATTTGGGGAGTCAGTCTAGTGGTTCTTAAAATATATTTCATAAAGTTCCCTGCCTTGGAACTTCCCATCTAGGAGGGCTTTCTGTATCTGAGTTCTCTATTAATATTTGGTTTAATGCATCACTCTCTCCACTTCCTATGAATAAAATGTTAAAAAAAAAAAAAAAGGGGGGGGGGGAGGGAAGCAATCCCACCTGAGGATCTGCAGTTTTCTATTTTCCATTTTAGTCACCCCCCCCATGTGGTTGCCTATTTCTGAGTGTAATTAATGTCTTCCATCCCCTCATTTGGATATGAAAGAAAAGTATGTGCTGTTAATAAATACAGCAGGCCTCTGGCATATGACTGTGTGACCTTGAAGTTTGAAGAGCTCTAGAACCAAATCTGGGTCTGAATTTTAAATCTAACCCTTGAGGTCTGTAAAATGAGATGACTCTGATCCTTAGTTCACTGTGTGCTACTGTACAGTGAGAAAGGTAATTTTTTATTGACATTCCTTTGTAATATATTGGTGTTTATTTCACAGGGAATGCTTTATCACTATTTGAATAGAGCTGTTATTTCCCAAATATCACCTCTCTGCTGAATGCACAATTTTTTCTTTTTAGCTTTTTCACATGTGCTTTTTGCATAGAAACCTTTGCATAGAACCCTCTTTTTTCTTTTTTTTTTTTTTTTTTTTTTTTTTCCCTGTTGGATATTGAAGCATCCAGGCAAGCAGGGTGAAAGAATTTAAATATTCAGTATCATGAATAGTTTAATATCTTCAGGTTTATATTTGAGTTTGAAAAGAATGAAAAGGAACATGTATTTCTACCCATCTCTCAGCGTGGTTCCTAAACCACCTACAGATTGTTTTAGCAAAACAATCACAACATTTTAGAGATTATACTACTAGGTGATGATGTTTCTTTACCTGTAAGAAGTTTTAGTCATACAAACCAAAGTGTTTAAGGTTATGTGACAATGTGTAGGCCACAAATATGAGTGCAATGTATATAGGTGTGTATTTTTAAAAGGGGTAAGCTGGGGGAAAACTTTTATTGACTTCAGCATCACTGAGAAACTGGAGGTGAGTTTGTCATACTTTTTGGGTAGGGTTTCTTGACCAGGGCATGGTCTCTCTTCCTACTTGTATTCCTGCCATTTCTCACCCTGTGCCCAAAATCTGCAGAAGAAAATACTTCACCTTCCAGATCTCCATCCCACCATAGTTAGCAGTACCCTAGGGCTTTGCTAGGCTGAAGAGACACTTTTGGGTGTGCTCTTCTTGCTGTGCTGCACCCACATTGTCCAGCACTGATAAAAAAAAAAAAAAAATAACACTTTGAAGAAATTTTAAAACATTCCCAGTGCTTTTTATTATGTAGCTTTTGTAGCTGACTGTCTTTAAGACTTGGGATAAATTGGTCACAGGTTTTAAATCTATAAAGAAATTCATTATCTTCTTTAATTAGAAAAAATGTCACCTGGCATGCTATAATTTTGAGAGCTAGGAGCAAGTTCATTTCTCTGTAGTCCATTAGAAAATTTGTAATCTCTGCTCATCTCAAGCTGCTGGCTACCCAAGGACTGCAGGGATGAATTATTTCAGAGACAGGTGGATGTTCCAAGCCTGGATGTTGGTAGTCAAGTTGCCCTGCTCTCTAAGTGGGGTTTTCTAAATGTTCAGAGAAGCAAACTTTACTGGTGCATTTATTATGATTTCCAGTGCTTAGAGATTTCTAATGATGCCAGCAGTCTTTGCAACAGCACAATGGTGAGCAAGAAAGAAGTTAATCAAATTACTCTCAGAAGTTCATCAAACTGCTATAAATGTTGTAAGTCTCTTGCAGTAAGTGACACAATGAAATGCAATTTCTGGTCTGAATTCAGAATCCTGAGCAGCACTGCAATCCATTTAAGTGGCACCTTTGAATCTCAGCCTTTGCAATCACTTAAAAAATAGGTTTTATTTTTTCGTGTTAATTTTTGGTTTAGATCAGGTTAGATTTCTAACCAGTATTTTCCACTGAAGCTCTGTAAAAGAAGAGTGAAAAAGAGATGTGCAAGCAAACTCCAGGTATGTAAGCAGGGTGCAAGCCAAGCTGTGACCACAGTGTTAAGTACAAAACCTGCTCACTCCAGGGCAGGGAGCAGTCCTCAGGTTACCTGCTGCCTTCTGCTGACCCATATTGTGTGTGGAGCTGATGTCTGGATTGGTTTTCTGTACACCTGACACTGGCAATGCAGTGTTCACTAAGCAAAAAGAAATTAATCCTTACCTTTCTCTGTGTCTGACAGTTTTGCTGACAGTTCTCTGCCATAATTAAATTTCACTGGAGATTCAGCGCAGGCAACGCTTAATTGAAGTTTGTGAATGAAGGAGTTTTGTGATAAAGCTCACTTTAAGCTGTATAATTACATCTGATACCTGAGTATGCCACTCTTTTACCTGTCAGCAACTTCATCTCCACTACATGGTGGTCTTGCAGCAAACCCAGAAGTACTTAAAATACAAAGTATGTGACATTCTCCAAGCATCAGTGTGATTTCAAGCATCCATACTGCTCTTTCCATAATAATTCTCCATTCTGAAAGAGCAGCTGAGAACCTTCAGCTTGCTCCATTTCCAGGCCTCTGAAGTGCCTATCTCTGTACTTCTGTGTGTCCTGTAGTACCAGGGAGAGTTTTATCACCAAAAAAATCTCCAGCATCTGTACTCATCTCTCTAACAGCATCAAAACTCTGGTGCCATTGGTGTCATTCCCAAAGAATTCACTGCTCTCCCTGCGAGTTTGCTCAGTGTTGTAAATCTCCCATGGGATTTTCTGTGTGCCTACTTCATTATATAGAAACGAAGAAACTATGAAGCAGAGCAAAAGAAGCAAGTAGATCAAGTAGTGGTTCTCTGCTCCAGTGATATCCTCCAAATACAATTAATAATTGTTTCTGTTTTATCCCCTCCTTTGGATGACTTTCTGAAATAGTGACATGCTGGAGCAAAACAGAATACCTAGGTTATAATGTCAGCCTAACTTGAATACCTCAGAGGGACAGAACAAGGGGATGTGATAAATTTGGAAAGGCCAGCAGTCTGGCAAGGACCCAGATCATAAGCTTTACACGGTGGAAAAAATACACAAGCTTGAGGAAAATAATGTAGTTGTTCTCATTAGGCTGGAGAACAGTGTGTGGAGGTTTATAAACATCAAGTGGGACTGAAAATTATTTGTGGATTGGAGTAAGTAGGAGATGAGTCTCATTGTAAAGCATTTTTATTTTAGGCTGTCCCACAGTCCCACTCTGCTTAACATTTTGGTTTTACCACAACCACTTTTGTTAAGAAACTGAGGGAGGAGGCACTTCATGCTGAACTTCAGATGAATTTCTTCCTTGAGGAACAGAGGAATAATTAACACAAGCCATATATCTCCTGTTGCTGGCTGAGGCTCTTCTTGGGAGAAATACTGTTGTCTTTGAGTTGTCTTTGCCTAGAGGGACTGCAGAAATTTCTCAGCTCTACTTAATGCAGAGTAATAAAAAATAAGGAAGGAAATAATTAATAAATGCCAGATAATCCTGATCCCAAAGCATCCTTAAACTACCTCTACCCTGTTTCTAACAGACACTGGCCTAATTTGATCCCCTTGGTGGCCATTCCTTTGTTATAATGGTAAATTGAGAATTCCCTGTGTTGATCTACTCCTGTGCTGAAAGTTTCTGGGATTTTTCTAGTTTACAAGCTCCTTTCTGCAGTCCAAGCCCCCCCCCCTTTTTTGTTTTTTCTTTCCCCATCATTGGCTCATGTGGAGAACTACAAAGAGAAGAGCAGTGCAGTCAGCAAAATCATCTTGTTTACTTTAAGGTGTTATAACTTCTTTGAGCACCTGGTCTGAGCAGTCCCAGTTCCACTCCTTACTTGTAAGTGTTGGTTTCCAGCTCTCCCATCAGCTTTATTGCTCTCCTCTTACTTTGAGAATTACTCTATAATATTCTTCACACCCCTGGGCTACAAGGTATTGTTATTATTTTTTTTTCCAGAGCTACCAAAATAGTTCCCACTGTGCAGATGGGAGTTTGTGCTGTTGGGCAGCACCTTGCATAGCAGAGCTTCATCCTGCACTTATGGAAAAAATGGAAATTTTGGTACCACCTTAGGAAAGGATCAAACTCTTGAGGATGTTTGCATAGCTTTTGCAACAGTTCAGGCCAGCCCAGTAATAGGCTGAGTCTGCAAAGCAGAGCCTGGCTTCTATAATGTATTTCTGTGGTTAGGAATAGATGCAATAATTTTTGAACACAGAATAGCTGGCAGGAAAACGCCTGGATTGTAAATGATCCTCATAAAATTAACTGACCCTGGTCCAGTTGGGAATGTATGTTGCAACTGTGTCTGGAAGCACTCTCAGAGGGCTGAGAGTGCTTCCAGCCTCAAAGACATTAACCTGCATATTGTTGCCAAGTTTTGTGTATGGAAGACAACATAAAGCATCACTGATTCATTTCATATGTCAACACAAATTTAATGTGAGCACTGGAGCAAGATTTAGAGTCAGCCTTTCTGGATATATAGCAGAGAAAGTTAACTTCGAAAGCTTTTCATTTAAAATGTACCCTTTTAAGAGTAAATATGAGTTAAAACAGCAGGAGACTTCAGAAATTAGAAACCAGTTTCGTGCAGATGGCTTGCTTGGATCTCACTCTGCATCCAGGTACTTAATGCACATTTCAGTCCTGTCAGATACTTGGAAGAAACTGCACTAACATAGCAAATAGGAATCTTGGTAGCAGGGAGTTACTGTGAATTGTCTCACCCTACTGCAGTGTTTCATATTACCAATGCATTATATTTTTGAAGACCAGGATTAAATCTCTTAATACTTTTGTTTTTTGGAGGAAAAAAAGCTCCTGTAAATACTGTAGAGGTTTCAGCAGTAGCTGGTATGGCCAGTTCATGTGTAGAACATGCCATGGTTTCCCAGAGACAAGCAGTATGAGGTGAAAGGCAGCAAACAGAGCTGAACTCTCTGTGCTCTCTGTGGCAGCATTTTTGCAAAGATCCCAGCTATCAATATCATGTCAGCAACTTTTTATCTGATTCTTGTAAAGCTGAGGCTATGGAAATTATCCAAATGTGAGCACTTCTAGTAATACCTCAGAGAATAGGTTATTTTTTTAATATAACTATATTAGAAATAGAAACATTTTTACTTAATGAACCAGTGCAGTCAAAATTTTAGATTTTCTTTCTGCAGAGGTGTTGAAAGGTTTAGTGAAAAACCTGTTAGCTGATCAGAGCTGCTCAATCACAAAGCTAGAGAAAAGGTATAGATATATATATATATATTTTTTTTTTTTGTAATTTTTATTTCAATGATATGAAAATGAGGAGAAAACTTGGCTCTAGGCCTGTATTTAATGAGGTACCAAGGCACTAAAATCTTGACAGCTGTGTGACTGTATAGACATTATTTCTTTTATTGTGTAACTATCTACAGTTTTTCACCGAGACATTTAGATACAAGAAACCTGTAGCATCTCTTTTTATTTGTTTACTATAATTCGTTGTCCTCACCTTAACACATCATTGTTTAACATTACTTCTTTGTATAGACCCAACTGGTCCTTTTTTTCCATGGAGTGGAATATGTCCACTAGTCACCAATGCTGATAGAAATGTTCTTCAATATTAAAATAAAAATTCCTGATTCTATGATGATCTATCTAGACCAGTGATCTCCATCCTTCTGTTGGCTGCTGCATCATGAGTCTTCACATCTTTCCACAATTTCATCTCCATTTTAGGTAGGAGCAGGAGCACCCATGGCAACCAGAAATAGCCCGACTGTCTTCCAGCAAATTGTCAGTCACCTGATAAACTATTAAAAACCCAATAGCTCAGCTTTTCCTTTGCTGTGGTTTTCATCTCACACGTCAGGAAAATGGACTTCCAATGCTGTAGGACTGGCCATCTGTTCTACTTACACAGTACTAATACTTGGGAGTTGGGAATTGCTCAGATGCTCTAATTCTTATAGACATCTGGAACTGATGGCCACCTATTAAAAAAAAAAATTGCAGACGCATAGAAAGGAAAAATTAAATCATTCTGATTGCCCTCCCAGTGGGCCTTGTGAAGTTGCAGGGCCAGCATTTCTTGGTGTCACCTCTGCCTGCACCAATACAATAAATATGCAGCATTGTAACTGGTATTTTTTAATAACAAAGAAAAGGTTTCTCCCATAATCTGCCTTGGGGCACCTTCTCAATGCTTCAAAGAAATTAAACATCATATTTATTTCTAGAGAAGTTAAACCTCAAGCAGGAGGGGATGACATCCAAGTTAGTAGGTCTTACTAGTTAGTTCTCTTAATGGCACCATAAAACAAATGAAGAAGCAGAAGAAAATCAAGAGACCGATGAGTGCAGAAAGCCAATAAAATCCAACTGGGTCACCTAAGTTAGATAAAAATGACCTAAGTTAGATAAAAGTGTCAGCTGTCCAAGCCCACAGCTCTGCTTTAGGTACACACTTGTTCACAAAATTTAATGAGCCAAATGAGCTGGAGCAGGTGCTTAACATTAGTCTTGTCAACACCTGCCATTAAATCACAAATTATGCTTCCTAAATTATTACTGCTTTATAAAAAAATGAAGATATACTCTTACCTGCATCACCTGTTTGGTTCTGAAAGGTATATTTAGGATACATTTTTAATCCTTCCATTGCAATCATGAAGCCTTAGTGTTGAATTTCTTTTTTATTATTCTTTTTTTATGTAATATCATCTAAAACCCTCAGAACCACCACTTACTGGACAAGAAACTTGAAAGAGGGGAAAGCACCAAAAAGTGGAAAATAGAATTTAACTAACTGGCTGCATGGCTTAATCTTATGTCACTGCTGAGAAACTTTAAAGCATATATTTGTTAAAATGAGGAGATTTTACACCTCTGGATCTGGTAATTTCGGCCTTTTTCCTTTATTTAGCAGCAAGGGCTTTGGTTGAAACATTGTCACACAAAGCTGCCTCCTGTGGAAAGAACCCAAACACCTACCTAGTGACCTGGGAGACCCCAAGGAGAGGAATTTTATGTTTCAGCAACACCTGACATTTCTTAACTACATTACTGTACATACAGCAGATGTTTATACAGCAGCTTGTGACCCTCAGAAACCTGAAATCACTCTTGGTGCCAAACATTGCAAAGAATCATGTTAGAAATTCATGTCCAGTCTTTTCTATTTGGTTCAGGTTTAAACACCAACTTGTAAAGGAATAGACAATAGATGTCCCTACCTAGTGCAGGATATTATTGCTGTTAGTGCAAGAGACTCATCACTTACTTTACTTAAGGAGGTGCTTCCTAAAATATATATTAAATGTTCATATATATATATATACTAACTATTGTGTTGAATTTTCTGGCTTTACTGTAGCAAATTAGTTAAGTGCAGGCTTAATGTTCATTCTGTGAGCTGAGTTCTGGGCTTCACTGCTGCTACACATGGTTGTAAGTAACCACTCACCCACAAGCTTTGGCTCCAGGCTAAGGAACTCAGAGCCTTTGAAGCCTGAACCCTCAGTGAGCAAGCCACAGATGGCCATGTGTGCCACAGTCCATGGGTTTGTTATTTAATATCTCAGATGGCTATTTAATTTGTTACCACTTTTGGCTGGAGAACTAGCTGTTAATGTAATCAAACGCCTGCTTTCTGTCAGGCCCAAGGCATTTATTTTCATTATTGTGATTGCCTCAAACAAACTAGAGGATGGGTGTTGGAATTAATATCTTTGAGGATCTGCATGTCCATCTGGTGTGTCAGTTGGGAAGAAATCATTTCTTCAGTGTGGATACAGGGCCTGATCTTTCAGGAGGGGTGCAAGGAGGATACTTAATGATAGTCAGTGGGAAGGTTGCCTCTTGAAAACCACAAGATCTGACTCAATTTTAAAGGATCTTAAGGGAACAAAGAGTCCAGGAGACACTGACATGAAAAGGAAGTTTTCACCCTCAGCCCTCTCTCTGGTTATCATTTTTAGGTACGTTTTCAAATTACATTCACAGTATGTTCATTTCTCAAGGCTTTTGTCCCTCAGAGCCCTTGGTCAGCTTGCCAGCCCCTGGGCTCCTGGCTTCCCTTTTTTTTCCCAGCACATGACTGCAGGATTTCCATCCCTCCTGCTTTTTTCCTGGCTGCAGCTGCAGGGATTTGAAAACCAAAACCAGCTGGAAAGGATGAGGATATTGCAGGGCACCTGCAGCTCAAGACCAAGGAGAAAGATAAATGCAACAGAAAATCAATGGCAACAGAGTAAAATGAGAAGAAAAAGGGAAAAAACATTGCATGTGGTAGAGAAAAATGAAGGGGAAGTAACATTGAAAGTGTCTGAGAGATGCAGTAGCTTTTCTGAAACATCTTTTCTGCAAGGCACTGGGTAAGGTACTGCTGGTCAGAGAATGAAAAACAAGACAAGGGAATAAAAACAGACTCAAATATTTGTTATTTCTTACCTGAACATGTAATTCCATGATATTATTCTAAATAACCTAATTTTAAAATATTTTTTAAATTGTTTAGAAACAATGTTTGCCTAAGGCTGCAGAAACCCACAGCCATCCAAGTTCAACAAAGCAACAAAACAAAAGCCAAAAAGCAGGAAGGATGTGTGGGGGAAAGGTAGATGTTAACACAGTCAGTGGTAGCCAGAAAAAAAAAGCATTTTAAGTTGGTTTCCTTGGGGAGCTATGGCTGTCAGGTGCCAGATATCTGCTGCACAGAAACCTCCCTCTTATTTCATGAAGGACAGCAGGAGTCTGTGAGTTGTCACGAGATAGATCACAGCTGTATCAGCATGTCCTAAACCCTTGCACTGAAGAGTTTTCTTTGTGGTTTGCTTGTTTTTTTTTAATTTTTCTTCCATCCAAACACCCTGAAGGCTTTTGTGCTTTTCTGCCTGACAGCAGTGCCTGTAAGGGGTGGACAACATGACAAATGTTGGGAAATCTGAGCAGCAGAAGTGTCTGCTCCTCTGTTATTTCACATGCGTACCTAGAAGAGAAGGAGAGTTACCCAGGGAAATCTACTCCCTTGCTTCCAATAATTCCATGTTTTACCTCTGGGAAACTGGTTCTTGTTTTTGAGTATCCCAGCCTAATGTAATAACCCTGGGCCTGGAAATCACTGAACTGGGATGAGATTCAGCTTCATTAAGCTCTTGAGGACTCATTTATTATGTATTATGTATTATTTAATATTATGTATAATTTATTATTTATTATTGATGTTTTTTTAATTTTTTTTAAATATTTATTTATTTATTTATTATTGAAAACTCTGTATTTCAGCAGTCAAGGCTTCCAAGTCTTGGGCTGAAATGTTCCTCATGGATGGGTCTGCTAAAGTCAGTTTCTATTCCCTTCTTGTCCCCACAGCCAGGAGGAGAGGCAGCTTCCCTGGGGCGGGTCTCTGGCTTCTGTGGGGGAGGAGGTTGGATTGCACAACGTTTTCCCTGCTATATTTAAGCATCCACACAAGACAGATGTCTTCCACAGGGTTTGAGGAGCTTCTGCTATCTGACACAGGAAGGATTTCTGTAAGGTGACATTTGAAACATATGAAACATTGTGGTCTGGGTTTCACAGTGATTAAGAGCAAGTAAAGGAGTAGAGTTCCTTCTCTTTGATTGAGTTTGGTAGCAAGATGCTGCAGCAGCTTTTCCCACCACAGAGCCTCTGGGCTTGCCTGTGCTCTGGCTGTGCTGACTTGGGTGCTCCAGGTCAGGGAGTTGTAACATATGTAAACAAACTTTATTTTAAAAAGAATCAGTCTCTGAAAAACTGGAAGGAAAAAGGTCCTCCTTCCACAGCTGCTTCCACTTCACTACCAAAGAAATATGAGATAAGAGTTGAGAGACATCTCTGTCACCCCCAAAATCTTTCTGCAAGGCTTTTACCATCTTTGGATTTCCTTTTTCTCTCTCCACAATGATGAAAGAAGATTAGACCTGAGCTGGACAAGCCAACCACCGTGTTAGGATAGGGATCATACCATTCTGTGCCACAGGTCACAACATTATTTGTATTTGTTGACTTGTCCTGTATAATTTAAGAAACAGACTGGTTTTTCTGGCAGTAAAGTCATATGGGTGTCTGGGATTTTCTGTCCTGTACTTGATTATTTCTTCAGTCTGCCCTGTAAGAGTCCAATCTGTCCCTGGATTATATAAATTTACTTAGCAAAGAGATTTTAAAACAGAAATAACTGTGTGACAACGTTCTGCTGAAATCCTAAGGCCCTTAGGTCCAGAAAAGTAAAATGTTGGAGGGCTTGAGTAACATATTCTGCCCAAAGCAGCCAATACACAAGAAGCCAAGCAGCAAAGGCAAGGGACTGGTTCTTTTCTCTCTTTTTCTGTCAGGGAAGTCAATCAGCTTCCTCCAAATGTGACCCATATCACCACGATTCTTTGGAGGAGGAAGTTTAACAAAAAGCACAGATGTTTGTGGGATGACTCCACAGCCAGAGCTTCTCCAAGTACACTCATGTCTTTATGTGGGAGTATGTGGGTAGCTGTGAGTGATTGCAGAGATGTTTTGACCTAACATGCAATGTGACATCTTCCACTGAGCTCTGCTGGCAGTCCTACTCTACCTCCAAGTCACTCCATGAATTTTCTTGTTCTTGGAGATTGTTGCTTAGAGGCACAGAAGATGGAAAGGAAAAGACCTCAGCAACAGATGGTGGCTTCTTCATTCCAATACATTCCAAACTGGACAGTGATGCAACTGATGCTTAGGGCTGTTTCTTACTTTAAATCAGATTATATGATGGAATAATTCAGTCCATTGGGGGTTGTCCTAAGGTAACAAAGAATATTATGTGAGCTAGCTCATTCAGGCAGCACCATAACAAGAGTTCCAATGTCTGCTTCCAGACTTTTCCCACTCCAGGCTTGCTAAGTGGGCACTGGTTGCACACCCATAATCTCTTGTCACATCTCATAATTGTTCCAGTCTTTGTTCAAGTGACATGAAATTCAAATCATGGGAAAACCCTCTACTTAACTTTCAAAATTAACCAATTTTTTTGTTATTGTTAAATGAGTTAAACCTTCCATCTCTGCAATGTGGAGATAATGGAGGGCAAAGCACACAGAGCAGTCTCATTGCATTTAGCTGGGTGGTTATGCCAGAAGTGAAACATGATAATGACAGAGCCTGAACTTTCAACCAGAATCACAGGATTCTTGAAAAAAAAATCTCAAATTCAAATTCATCACCTATAAAAAGGTTAAAGGTCTAGAAGGTCAAGAAATCAATGGTCAGTCTCCAGACCTGCCAGCAACCTTTGTGGGGTGTCTTTTCAATTACAAAATTCAAACCCAGGCACATATATTTCATTAATGGTTTGTTTTGGTTTGTTTTTTTTTGTAAAATCCCTTACTTCTTACACTTCTGATTATCTACTGAGTGGGTGTTTTAAAGCAATGCTTTACTTTTGAGAAGTTGTAAATAAAAGATCCCACTTTTTTTTTTTTTTTAGGTTGAGATTTTAGAGAGTAACAGGAAAAGCCAAAGTTGTTTCAGTCAACATGGGGACAGCTTTTTTTGTTTGTTTGTTTGTCTCAAAGCAGAAAACTGATTATTTTCTATCTGGTGCTAATTTTTAATTTCAGTGTTTTAGGCAGTATCTCCACCTTCATAAATTTAAGTGCTTCAAATATGTACAGAATGTCTTCAAATTATAGGAATGACTCTTTGGTTGCACAGAACTAATGGTAAAAAAAATTGAAATCTTTGAAGATTTTCCGTGTGTTGATAGATTATCCTGCTGCACAACATGAAACATTTCTAAAATCTTTCAGTGCCTCAAGGAACAGGAAAAATCTTCCCACCCAGTTCTTGTCACAACAGAGATATTTCATATTGAACTTTAAAAACATTGACAGATTTCTTCCTTCAGTCCAAGGAAGGCAGTGAGGGTTTATGTGTTTCAAAGAAGATCAATATTCTGGCAAAAAAAATTTATGTGTGTATCTTTTAGAATTCAGTTGTCAGTCTGTGCAGTTGAACTATGAACCATACCCTGAAGAGTTATAGGTTTGGCCTACTATTGAAATTTGGCTTTTTCTCCAAGGAAAATTTGAACCTAGTGAAATAGATTCCAATTTCAGATTTAATTGCAACAGTCACTCAAAAGGTGAAAGCCCTAAAATTAGAAGCCTGGTTATCTGAGCTCAGTATATTGTATTTATAAATGGGTAAATATCAGTGTACAGTAAGGGAGTTCAGAGGGCAGCTCTGGCCTAAATTCAGAGGACACTTGAGTCTGACAAGTGAGAAAGGTCCCCTTGGTTATATAAGAAAAGGGAAGCATCTCACTGAATAATCCCAGTGGATTATGCAGTCCCAGTGAAAGTCCAGTATTAGCCACCAGTCTCTAGCTTCACATCTGGAACTGGGAGCTGAAAGTCAGATCGTGGGTGGCACTTCATTAAAAATAGATCTGCTGACCAGTTAAGATGATTATTGGTCCTGATTTGCAAGCTTGGACACAGGGAGCAGTCTGTCAGGATATTTCATCATTTGGCTACACAAAAAGCTGCTCCAGACCTTGGAGAAAAATTGAATTTATGGACAGACTTCTCTGGGGAGGAGAGAGGGCAGTGTTTAGGGGGAGGCAAGGAAAGACACCTTCCCTCTCCTTGTCTGACTGCACTCCTTGCACAGCAATGCCTGGAGCCCAAGCTAAGCACATAATCAGTTCTGCAGAGCTTTAGATGGCTTAAACACTGTAGATGTAAATTATTAACATGATCTCCCTGCCTGATCCTGTGAAATCTTTTCAGCTGGATTTATATGGAGTTTATTGAAATTGCAGGGCTGGCAGGAAACGTGCAGGTTCCTTGGGCACTGAGGATGGCTGAGGGGCTGGATGGTGCTGGGTACATGGGATGGACTGAGCAGGGGCTGCAATTCATGGCTTGAAATGAGAAAGTGTCAGTAGGACTTCCTAGAGCAGTGGCCAGCTGAACAGAACTGCAAATCTGCAGCAGTCCAGCTGGGAAAGCCTTGTTTTGCTTGTCTCTGTTCCTTCTTGTTTGCAAAAGTTCTGTTTTGCAAGGATGCCCTCAGCAAATAGTGCAGGGGAAGGACAGGTTTCTATTCAGGAACAGAAAATTATGCTCTTTTTTTTTTTGGTGGCTAAACATACAGATTGAATAACCACAGGTGTTTATTTCTTAGCAATCCATTTCTGTCTGTTTGCTGAGGCAATGATAGAACAAACAATTTAAAATAATAAGCACATTCAGAAAAATTACAACGTGTGCTCTCTGCCAAGGAGGAAAAGTTTCATTCATCAAAGAGATTACTGTGAGTATTTTGCTTATTTCAGTAGGAACAAGGAATTTCTCATCTACCTCATCATATGTGTTAACTGATGGCAAATGAATCCTCTGTTGAATTGTTTGAACACTGAGCTTTCCACTGGCCTTTAGTTTAACTGCTGGAATATCTGACTTGTACCTCAGAAATACACATTGATGCAGTTTATTTGGTAGTTGTTTCCTCAGCAGTTCCTGCTGAATTGTTCCTTGGCTTTTGTTTTACCTGGAGATGTGCCCAGGTAAATAAAAAAAAAAAAACCCCAAATAAAAAAAATCCAAACTGTCCCTTTCAGCTCAAGTGGGTATAAAAAAAAATAATGTACTTTTCTAACTGGGTTTTTTAATGCTACCATCTGCGGCTTGGAGAAAATGACTTAAGAACTTTTATTTTCAGGTACTGGTCAGCTTTGCTTAAAAAACCCCAGCCATCAGCAATGGTTGCTGCAGAAGGATGTGGGTGCAAAGGGGATCCCCATCTCAGCAGCACCAGAACAGAGCAGAGCCCTTCCTGAGCCCACTGGCTGCACACAGTGTGGGATTGGAACACAATTTTCCTCAGTGCTTTCCCTGTAAATAATAATAAGATACAATGGATCTGTGGGAATTAAGTTCTTAGGAGGCAGTGATGTCATCTCTGCAGATTCAGGGCACTATTCACTTGCTTTGGGAAACATTTTGTAGTTATATAATATTCCTCAATCCACGTTCTGGATCAGCTTTGTTCCATCAGGCTTTTCCCATTACTCTAATAACTTCTGTCCTCAGCTTCACAAGTTTATTTGAAATATGCAAATGGATTTCAGGAGAAAAAAAAAAATCCAAGGGAAGCCATCATCTTCCAAACCATGCTTGTTGCTAACATGGATGTAAATCAAAGAGGGTGTTTAACTGAGGGCATTTAGTTCTTATCTGCAGAAATATTCATGCCCTCCCTGCTATCTAATTCAACATAATGTAAAGGGATTTAGATGAGATTAAGAGACAAAGTGAGAGAAGAATTTATATTCTTTAGGCCATGCTTGTGCTCCCAGGAGTTTTGGCATCACTTCCATTAGAAGAGGTGATTGCCCTCAGAGGAGTTAGAACTGGGAGGGGAGGCATGCCCTTACACTGGAAAAAAAGAAGCAATTGTTCAAGTTTCAGATTCCCTTCCCTGCTGCTGGAGGGAAATGTCTTTGTTCTCAGACCTGGAGCCTGAGAAGAGGCCAGTACACTGGCAGCATTTAATTTTTAACAACTCTATCCCTCTGCCTGGAACAGAAATAGGCTCTGCAGAGATTCACTCCATCAGAATCATGCAGCCAGGCCAGCCAGTGACAGAGGATAATTCTGTATTATAATATTATCAAATCAGTAAAATCATATATACATTTCCTTGGAGTGCTCCAGGGTCTGGGTAGGAGACAGGCTGTAATACAGACAGACTCTATGTTCAACATTCCCTGAGTGAATGAATTGAGGTTTGTGGAGGAAACTTTCTATCTAGCTATGGGGTAGCTTTCTCAGAAGTACATTTCTTTTGGTCCTGAACAGTTTGATGTGATTTGTGGTTTATCTCAGGCTCAAGTCCCCAAATTTACCATTGCAGTCCAGAATTCTAGGAATTCCAAGAACAGAACACATCTTTCTAGAGCATGAAATATTAGAATAACATGTGCTTGGCTGCTCCTCAGCCTCCATGCCAAGAAAATCACTTTGTTTTCTGAAGGTTGCATTCTCCCTGAATCATTTTGGAGGAGTGAGCTGAGTCTTTTTGTTATGAACTTGCTCTAGCTAAGTGCTTCTTAAGCAGAAAAGGCTCATGCAAGGTCAAGCCCTGTTCTGTGGTTTTAGTGAGATTGCACCTGATGCTGATAACAAACACATGGAAATTTGGGGGGGGGGAGCCTGTGTTGAGCAGCTGCATAGTTTTCTTTACCATCACTGACAGCATCTCAAATTGTGTGTAAAATGTTAAGTTGCCTTTTTTCCCCTCTGGAAATGGGAATGGATGTGACATTGGTAGATATGTGCAATTATACCTTGATGGGAATGAAAATATGATGGCTTCAGGGCAGAATTAAGGCACCAGGCTATTTATGAACCTGCTCTCATGGTTATGCTCAATGTCATTGCTCATCTTGGTTTTAGCTGAGCAAAAGATATTAGAAACTAAATACTTCTTGTTCTAGGCTGTATAGTGAAACAAACACCACCTTTTCACACACATCCAGACATAGACAAGGCTGTTTGAAAGGCAACAACGTTCTTAAAATGTGAATTTTCTCTTAGGAAGTCAACCCATACAGTCATCCTGCATCCTGTGAGTGTCTGTCCTTCCCAGGACTGCAGCAGACTTCTGGCCATGGTCTGTTATCCCTGGCATTCACAACCAGAGATCATGAACATTAGCTGTTTTGGAGCAGGTTGGGGCTAAATCCATCCTGGATTTTACTGTCTACTTTTTTATTACTTATTATTCTAAGCAAAAATAGTAATCCTTTGGGAAGTGAAAGCAAAAATAGTCCTGGTTGAAATAATATAGTTTTAACTATGCTGGTCACTTGTTTGCAATCATAAATGCAAACTGTTGTATTTTGTAGAAGCCAAGTCTGTAGCCATTCTCTCATCAGCTTAATCCAGACAGTGATCCCCTAATCCATGTTACATTTACTGTCTTCCCCTTCTAATCGGTTTGGAGTCAACATGATTTCTCCCAAATGTTAATGAAAACCAGGGAGCACTTACTCAGGAAAGCCAATGGAAATAAAGTTCACATTTCCAGCTATTACTACAGCCAGTGTCTGACTTTGGGTTTATGCCACAGTATTATGGCCAGCCCAGCTTCCAGTCTTTGTTCTTTTCTGACCTGGAACATTAGAGGAGTTTGACCTGACCAAGAAAATACTTGCTTAGGAAATCAAAGAAACAGCTTCCTATCCTCAGATATAAACAAACTTGTTTTGTTTGCATTTTCTTTCCAAGAAGCTCAAAATCACATGCCAGATTCCTGAACTTCCTCTGTTTAACATCACTTTTTCCCTCTTCTTCAAAGGTGGGAAGCCTTGCTGTGCTTCTCCCATCAGCATCCTTTGTACCAGCCATGCCATTACTCTACTGTAATTTATTCCTTCTCCAGTGCATGGTCATCCCATCAACCTGCAGAGTCACTGGATAGATTCTTCCCAGAATCCCTTTTCTGGAACAAGTTCTGCTGTAACTCCAATGCAACATCTGTTTCTGGATGGGCATCCATACATTTTCACTGCAGCTCAGTGTCAAAAAATAAGTGAGATGCTGTTTTCTATTCAGTTTCTAGCACCTGGAGGTCCTCAGAAGACAGGTCTGGCAGACTCAGTAAATCACGTGGGAATTCAGTGTTGTGATAAATGAGTTTAAGTCTCAGCCTTGCTGTGAGAGCTAAGCCAGTCCATGTGTTGGACAGAGCAGGCAGTGGGGTGATGTGGAGCTGCAGAGTCTCTTTCACCACCTTGGCTCCTCTGGGTCCTCTCTTAAGACCAGAAACACCTTTCTAGTGCACTCAGAGCTGAGATTTTCTGAGGGCTGTTCATTTCCCAGGGGCACAACCCCATTGGATTCAGCCGAGGCCACTGTTGGCAAGGGACATGGTCTGTGTTCATTAACCTGATGGCAGAAAAGAGGTGTTTACTTTTTGACTAACTTCCTCTTGATATATTTTCTATCCGAAGGTATGTTTGTGGATGCCTTGTGGTTAATTTGTAAGCTTCTGTAAAATACCATATGTGAAGTAATTTGATTTTCATCCCATCTGAAATGAGAACCCTAAATCAGGCCTCCATTTCAGTAGCCTGCAGCAGGTTTCTCCACCACCACCCTACTCTGATTATTCCTGATGGAATTATGTGAGGAGACGCTGAGTTTAATTGTGTTATTCCTGGCAAAGAAGGGGGGAAAAAAGCAGAGGAAAACTAGTTCTAACAATCCAATTTATGAATTATAACTGTACACTCTAATCTAATCATGTTTCTCTTGCCACAGATGTGGGGAATTTTAAGAGTCCCTCATTAACAACCACTAATTAAATCTTATGTGAAAGAAATGTTAGAGGAAATCTTTCCAGCACTGAAGTTTCTGGCAAAGCTCCTATTGACTTCAGTGGCACTCAGATTTTGCTTTTTGGGTGGTGGCTTCTTCTGAAGATGATCATTATAAATTATTTATTATCTGAAAGCATCTGTGATCCCCAGTTAGAGCTCAGGCCTTGTGGCACTGGGCAAGCACATGGCAAGCAGAAGCTGCTGAATAAAACAGTCAGGCAAGGTGGAAAGAGGTGGGGAGAGGGAGCTGGCCTGGGGTTTAAAATGTTAAAAAGGTTTGTCATAACAGTGAATATTTTATCACAAAACAGAACATGATGCTTTCTTTCACCAGGGATGAAATGTTCCAATGCTCCTGCCCCTAACCAAATAACTAATTCCTGAGTCCAGCCAGCCCTCTGAAGATGGAGTCTTTTAAAACTGGCTCTTTGTGTCCAATAAGAAGAATTGTCAGTCCCAAAAGTGAAGGGCTCCATGGCTTCTATAAAAGCCAAAGCCCTGGGCAATCCTGGCAGGAGCACTTGGGTAGGTGTCATCCACAGCCATGGATGCTGTGACAGGAGTGGGGACTCATGCAAGAGGGATCTGCAATAACAGCCATAACACATACAAAAAAAAGGAATAAAGAGTGTGGGATATGGCTTGAGGGGGATGATCTGCCCAGCTCTCTGTAAGAGCTGCTGCAATATATGTGAAAATCCATTATATTGTCCTCAGATCTGTGATACTTTTTCCTGGCTTGATTGCAACTTTCCTAATTCCTTCCTAAAACTCATTTGAATTCCTCCCTGGTTTGTTTTTCTCTTCCCTGTACCACTCCTTGACCTATGTAGTTCAATTAGGAGGCAGCATGAGGGCAGTATCTACAAGAAATTATTTTTGCACTTAGTAGCAAACAGACATTCCCTAAAGGGATGCAGATATTTTCTAGCTGTGTTTTACCTTTCACTTCCATCACCACTTTTGGACCAGATGGCTTCTTGTTCCACCTCTAAGGATAATTGCAGATGAAAAAGGATACAGTTAATTCTTTCTCGGGGCACCACAGTGTGTTTGCTGCCTTTGGTGTTGGGTTTTTGTCTGCAGATTTCAACATGTCACAATCAGCTGTCCCCATGTGGTACTGAGGAGCTGAAGGTCACAGGGACAGTCCTCATGCTGGCTGTGGAGGGTGATGAGGGTACCTGGGAAGAGGATTGCTCTGAAGAGCAGATATGTTCAGCTAGGACTAACTTTAAGAATATTCTTTGAAGGCCTCCACCAGCTCCAAGAAGCTTCTGAGAGGAGATTTCCTCAGTGAGGCTGGAAGTCAGACATCTCCCACCAGTGGGTTTCTCAGAGACTTAGTAAATATTTTGTTTTTTACAAGGTCTTTCTGAAGGGCTTTTCTTGTATTTTGCATCCATCATGATTTTTTTCCAGTTATGCTTTACAGATAATTGAGTGTTTATTTGCATCATCAGTTGAAGAGCTGTGTATAACATCTTAGTTTGGCTACTTACAAACCTCCTCAGCAATTCCTTTTCATTTGTGCCACTGTTTCCACCTCTGAAGGCAGATCACTCCCCACGAGGGTGGCTGCAGCACTCAGCCTTGGAAAATCCCTGTGGGATCAGCTAAAGAACACTCCTTCCATTTCCACTCTACTCTGACTGCTTCCTGAGGAAGGGCAATGGCGGGTCTAGAATTTTATCCTAAGGAGTTTTTTTAGGATACTGTGTTTATGCAGCAGCTGTAGCTGCTCTTGCTGTACCTGCTTCTCTCACTGAAATGGGGATGGATTTTTCTTTCACTGGCTGTGGGAATTTCTGTGAGAAATCCTTTGTCTTAAGCAGCTCATATATCCAGCTGTTAACATCCGTGTAGTGTCTTCTATCACAGATGGATAATCAAGGTTAAAAATGGCAGTACCTCCATATCAGGTTATACATTTAGAAGAACCAGTATGCAGCAAAAATAAAAAAAAAAAAATCCCATTGCCTTTCATCTGTCCTATTTCTCTCTATAGAACACGTGGCTCGTCTGTGGAGACAAATCTGAACCCCAGGTTGTTGATGGGATGTCAAATTCAGGGTAAAGCTTTTAGCTGACATTGATCAGTGCTGTAAAAGGCAGAAAAATGGATGGTGCCCCAGGTATCTACATTAGCAAGTAGTGCAGCAAGGCAGGAACCCATCTGTACGGCTGAGTTGTGGCAAAGGACCCAACCTCCACACCATGGGACTTTCTGTATCACTTGTTATTTGACAGCAGAAGTTCTCAGATAGCTCCTTCATCTCAGCTTGCATATCTAGATATTTTCACAAGGCTTTATGTGTGCAACTGTATCCAACCAGCAAAGACTGCACATCTGCCTACTACTAAGAAAGAATCATCCATGTGATCATTGCAATATCTTCATTTTTAAAAAATTTTACTTTGACTTGGGACAGTTGCATTCTTAAAAAAATTATGAAGACGCTTTTAAGTTTTTTGGAAAAAGACATCTCCCCATCTAATTCCAAAGTGTATGTGAGTCCTCAGGCCAGTCCCAGTTGGAAGTGTTGTGCCATGCTTTCAGAAGATCCTTCTACTCTGGGGCATGGCTGTTTCTAGTGTGACATTTTGTGGATGATAAAAACACTGATCCTGACAACTTAAATCAGCAGTTGTAGCAAAATGGGTAACAGAATTGCAGTCAGATTCTCAGTTGCCTCCAAAAGAAGAGAAAATGCTATGACATGTGAGGATGAGACAAACAGCATCACTAAAATAATGTTATTGATCTTTCTGAGTGGCTGTTAGAGTCTTTAGAATGCTTTTTGGATTTTTACTGCTGAGTGGTTGTAACAAACTACCAAACATCTATTTCCCCATAATTCATCTTCTGAAGGATCTGATAGTCCTGAAGTAATGGAAGAGTCACTAATAAGTGGAAATGAGAGGATGCTGTCAAATAAGAAAGTAAAAAAAATTCTGAAATTAGAAAATGTGAATTTGCACCTTCCAGTACCTTACTCAAACAGGAGTGATCTTGCTGTGTGGGGTTACAAGAGGTTTGATCATAGCTGTTAAGCTGCAACAAGCCAGTGTAAATAGATTTAATTTCCAAACAAAATCAGACCTCACTCAAAGTGAACACTTCCCTCTGTGTTCATCCTTAAATGGCAAATTTCCCCACAAAATCTGAGCCCTGACTGCTAGCCCTCTCCCCCCTGCAGAAGCTTCCATTCACATTTGCACAGAGCAAGCCTGGTTCTGAGTTTAAAACTAGAATTTCAGAGGAAGTGAATTTCAGGGAATTTAAGGATTTATTCTGAACTTTGTCTAACAATCTAGAGTACTCTGAAAAAAAGAGAAATTATGTGTTTTAACTTCCAAAAAGGATGAAAAGCTAGAGATGACATAAATCATGGGTGGCTGTTTTGAGGAAGGGTTCAGTTCTCTCTTGGCTGCAGTGGCAGAGGGGTTCCAGTGAATCACAAAGAATTTCAGTGATCACCTTTGATGAAAAGGGGATACACAAGCCCTTCCCTTGTTGAGTTGTCAGATCATGGTTCTACAGCATCCAGCATCCCTGGGATGGTGCAGACTCCTTTTATGTCTGTCTGGATGTGCCTTTCATGTGTTCAGGAGCTCAAGCAAAGAGAGTCCAGTGGTTAGATACTCTCTTGACTCACTAACCCAAACTGCAGTGACTGCTCTTGCCTCATTTTATACTTGATAATCTAATATGACACTTTTCAGGTTTTGATGAGGTCTCAGAGGTCCCTGAATAAAGTCCAAGTGAAGGACCAGCTCCAGCACTTGTGATAAGGCACACGAGTCCCTCAGAAGAGCCTGTTTGTGGATTTGCTGCACTACAATTAGCTCAGCACAATCCTTCTGTGAGGAATTACAGGACCCTATTTGCAGCATCTGTTGAAATAATTCCACCTCTCAGTGATTTTTATCCCTCTACTCCTTTTTTTAAGTATATTCATTAAATGGCTCAGCTTATTCAACATGGCTCATTTTCAGCTGAAATGAGCAGTACATCTTACTCATTATTCCCTGAGTCTATTGCTTTGAATTCATGCAAATTTAAAGGCTTTCTGTCTGCTTATCTTCTTTCTTCATCCCTTTTCTATTTTTCAGCTGGCTGTTGTTAATGGAAACAATACCATAAGCTGAAAGGATGAACATTACCTGTTGTGTTGAAGGGGACAGGACAGCATCCAAATTATAGGTTATGGACATACCAGTGCCAAGAGGTTCAGCGCTTTGGAAATAGGTGCAGTTTTCTTTCTTGTGGCTGAAGAATTGTACAAACTGAGGATGAGTTTGGGAACTGAGTGTATGGCAGGACCTGCAAATGGCATCTGTCTGGTGCAGAAGTTCACCCTGTGCTGCTCCTCAAACTTCTCTGCTGAAATCCCTCAATGGGAAGGAGCAGATGAACAAGATTGAAATCATCTGCAAAGGAGCAGTAGTTGAGGGATGTTTTAGTGCAGAAGCTGTGCTGGCTTCCTATTTCCTGCTAGGGAAATGTGTAAAGTCTCTGACATTCCTTTAGCTCAGACATTAAAAAGGGCGCCACGTCACCAGAGGGATTTACTAAAAATACATTTTCCTAACTGGGGGGGAGAGTTTGTAAACGAAACATGAAAATATCTGTGTATCTCCTTTCTGGATTCCAGCTAAAGCTGTTATTGACTCTTAAAGGGACTAATGGCATTGATTTGGGTTAGTCTGCAATAGCAGGACTACTTTGAGACTAGAGAATTATACTTATTTTAAGGTGAGGACTCATGTTTAAAGCTAGTCAAGGGAGTAAGTCTTGTATCTCCACCACCAGATCTTGGATATATGTGTATTTACTAGCTCTGTTCCTCACATGCACCATGAGAAAAGGGCTCAGCCTACTCCAGGACACAGTGGGAGGGCAGCTGGGATTACCCAGTGCTGTGAGGCACATAATCCATCACTAAATCCTACCCCATGACCTCTTACCTGAGGGCTGACTACAAAATACAAAGCAAAACCACCCTGTAGTATGAAGTCTCGGAAGCCTCAGAATAAAGTGTCAAGTGGTAATCCACAAATTAGAGCAGAATCTAGGATTAAGTGAAGATTCTCCCAGCAAAACCACTGAAAAATAAGGTTTACAGCTCTGTAAACCAACCTCACTGCTGGCTTCAACCCTGCACAGAGGCAGCATGGCTTTGAAACCCCTTTGGAGCCAGAATAACTCACATTTCTCTGCAAAGCTGCCTCTCAAACCCTGTTTTGCTTTGAACAAGCAGATGCTTCTGTGCCACTCCTTGCCACCCAGTGCTGCCAATGCCAGAAGCTCAGCCCTGCAAGGAAACTGGGACTCTGCAGAAAGAGGCAGCTGTTTTCCAGGGAGCCTGAGACAGTCCCTGCCTTCCTACAAAGCTGAGGAATTTGCTCGGTGTCTCCTCCCATTGCAAGGCAAGTATGCCCAGAATTTGACACCTACCCTTCAGTGCTGGCCCACATCACATACCTCCCAGCAAATCTCATCATATCTGCTCATGCAGAGTGGCAGGGGACCCTTGAGTGTCAGTTTTGCTTAGTCTGCCCATTTAGTTTCAATGCTGGGCACTACCTGATTTCTGTCTGCTTTCCCAGCAGAATCTGGGGTGTCTAATTGGAGATTATTTTCAGTGTCACAACAGCAGCCAAATCTGACAGTTCAGCTGAGCACCAAAGTAATGAGTTAAATAATGCACCTTGGAAAAGTTAATCCTTAAAAATCTGTGCAGACCTATCTTGCTTTCCAGGTCAAAGCAGAACTATGTTTAACGTTTTAGAGGACTTTAAAGGTTTGGGGATTGGGAGACAGAGGACAGAGCAGTTACTCTGTGGAGCATGCAATCCCATTTCATAGTGTAAAACAAACTTGCTTCTACTTTGGAAGATGCCTCAAAAATTGGTTTTTGTTTCGCTTCTCCCAGATCTTGTCCCAGCAGATGACAGCCAGACACAGAAATAAAAATACCATGTTGAAGAGATATTAAATCCTGCTGCCAACAATTGGCTTCATTTTTCTAGTTATTGATTGTTTTCAGGGTCTTGTCTGGAGAAAGATACAGGTGTAGAAGAGCTCCTGGTGTGTGAGAGCTCAGAGAAACCCCAAATCCTCCCATTCTTGCTCCGAGCACATTTCAATCTCACTGCTTAAATTCTCCCTCAAACACTGTTCCTTTCAAGGAACATCAAGTGGTCCAGGGAGGCACAAAGTTCTACCTGGCCTCTTGTAGGACAAGGCAGGCTGATGGAAACTCTGATGTCCCATGTCTGGGACTCCTTTATGCAGAGACATTTCAGCCACATCAGAAGCCTCCAAGCCAACTTTTCTCTTTACTCTTCTATTTCAACAGCAACCTCAGAGAACCCCAAAACTTGTCACCTAATTCTTTAAGCCCTTTGGGCAGTCCTGTGCCATATATGCCATACATATGTGAATACAAAAACCCTCCCATCTGGAATCACTTCTGCCTAACCAGTTCTCCCAGGAGGCTGAAAGATCTCATTTTTTTTCCAAGGAGGTGAAGGAAGTTAGTAGCAAACTACTCATGCTAGTAGTTGTGGCAGTTTTAGGGGGGTTGTCTGAAGCAGTCACAGAACAGCAACACAATTCCTGCATTCCTGAGTCTTCTCCATTAACCAACAGGCAGAGACCCTACCAGATGTAGAGATTTCACAGACTGAGACCCCATTCATTGTTTTCTTACATTGGTTCCATTGTTCCATTTTTCTCCATCTATTTCACACATGGAGACACAAACTAGCATAGTGTATAACTCTTTCTTTGATCTGTGCACCAGAAAATCTGTATCAAGTCAGCTGCACATTTCTAAGGAGATTAAATTTGCCCTTGTGGTTCATCTAAAGCCTGGCAAATCTCCTTTGTATGTTTTGTGGTTCAAGATCCCAAACCAGCAAAACCCTACAGCCCATCTCTAATTTTAAGCATATGAGCCCTCCTTCCATGGGCCTTCCTCACTGAAGGTTAAGCATATGCCTTCTGCAAATAAATTATTCTGCTTTAAAATGCTTACAAGTGAACTTCACCTGAAGATGACTGAAATGTTCTGGGCTTGTAATTTGATTTCTGCCTTGGGACTGCTTTAGAAAAGTGAAAACTGCCTGCAGTCTTTATGTGAGGTGGTGATGCACTTTTGATGCTTACTTGTGATGGAGACTTAAGGACCTCAGGTAGGACAGTAGTTTAAAAGGCAAGACAAGGACACAGCTAAGAGTTTGAGAAAGTCATGAGAAATGGTGTGTGGCAGAGTATCTCCTCTTTGGCTCCATGAGGTGACAAATTCATTCTCTCTTTCCATGGCTCAGTGTAAGTTCAAAGGAAGATAACAGAGCCAAGGGAGAGACCTGAGGTGCAGGAAAGTGCAAGGACTTGAGGGAGGGTGTTGCCAAGGCTCAAAGTGACGTGGGATTTGTGGTTGCAAGCAGAACAGCCTGCTTTTCCCAACAGTAATTAGGGAAGGTCCATTTCAAAGATTTCAGTCCATCACAAGGCATCCAATGTTCTCCTCCAGATGTGAGCTCCTTGCCTACACAACCAGAACTAGGGGCACCATGTCACGTTACCATCCAGTAGTCAATATCATAAAAATGTGTTTGTCAACTAATTTGGCCAAACTTATTCTTGACTGCAAACCAAAGCTGGAAGGCTGTCATGCCCAGAGAAATGGATGTCTTGGTACATTGTTATGAAAATGCTTTTTTTGCTTTGGGTTGCTATATTTAGTCAAGCATATCCTGCAATCTATGTTTGAGTGTCATTCAGTTGAAAATAGTCTTGTGAGGTCAGTAGCTGAACACAGAAAGGAACCACCTTCAAAAGTATTCTTCAGGATTGTGCACGTCCTTTCTCATGGATGGAAATATTCCAATTATGGTGAAAAACCATTTCTCTGTTAAATGGCAAACATCAAGGTAAAATATTATAAAAGGGGTGGAAGCAAGAGGAAGCTCTGCCCAGTTCTCCTCTCCTTCTGCACTGTTTTGTAGCCTTTTAGAAAGCTGAAAGTTGTTTTCAGAATGTATTTCTTCTGAACAAACTAAATGTTTATTTATGGTTTCTGAGGGGAAATCTAAGCTAGTGATAGCTTTGATTTGCATATTTATTTGGGGTTTTTAGAAGAAAAATAGAGAGCAGTTACTTGTGTGACTCTGAAAGCTATTACAAGCATCCTGATACTTGACTAGAGGGTGAGTGATGAAATACTTTATCTGAAAAATGAATTGCTCCTTTTAATCTTTTCAGCCTGCCAGGAAGAGGGAAAAAATAAAAATAAAAAAAAAAAGGAAAAAAGTGAAATTGAATGAAAAGCAACAAACAACTTTTGATTCAAATGGGACTGAGGGAAATCTAAATTGATGGGGCAAAAATCTTGGCTGGTGTTATTTGTGAGATCTGCAGCCTGGGAAAGCTGAGGGAGATAATCTCAAGGGGACATCTTTGAGTGAGATTTTAGGGCTGAGGGACATAAAGGGATCTCTCTGCTAGCATAAAGTTAGGAATGAGGGAGGATTTTATATCATTTTTATGATATTGAGAAAGCCTTTTTGACTTCTTGTGCCAGTGACTTTAATTGCTGGAGTAAAACAGCCCAGAGGACTGAGCTAACTCAGAGCCTTCAACATCGATCCAACCCTGATGCTTCACACCTCAGGTCTCACCTCCCCATCATCTCCTGTGTCTGCATCTCCATATTTATTTGCTGCACAGAAGCAAATAGCACTGTAGCTCTGAGGAATCAGGAGATTTGTGCCTCCTGCCATCAAGACTACCTTTGGTATTTAATCTTCAGCCCATAAAAGTTGAAACCCATACTTCTGAAATACACGCAGAGAAGCTGAACTGATTGAGCCATCTCTGCTGCACTGAGCTGGAAAGGAAGAGAGGCAAGTTGCTATGTTTTTTGTTCAGTCCTTCCTCATAAATAGCCTTGGCTTTGATGTTTCAGATGGCCTTGCCATCAATCAACAGTCACAGCCCTCAACAGCTTATTCAGTAAGCTGATGTTTGTAAATAAAGCTGGGATTTTAATCCACAGTAGCAAAAAGTCATCATGAAAAGGAGACATGATTTATACATGGACCCCATCTCTGCTCTCACAGTGGAATTGGACAGCCCTTCGAGGTGTAAAAGTCACTTTTTTTTCTTTTTTTTCTTTTTCTTGCACAAAATCAGAAAAAATTCCACTTGATTAGATTGTGACAGACTGCTGCGATATCAAGGAACCATCAGTGGGGAGGAATTTCTGCCAATTTGATTTCTCTTTTTAGTAAACCATCTTTTGCAAATCACTCCCATGGTCTTTATTCACAAAGCTTTAAAACTTCATCCCCAAATTTCTCTGCCACAGGTCTTGGTGACCTCCATGTGGGAGCAGGCTCAGGCACCAAGATGCTGTTCCTCCTCAATGATTCCCAGCCCAAGGTGGAGATCACAGCAGAGCCTCTGCAGGGAGAGGTGCTCCAGGCAGCTGCCTTTTCTTTCCCTGAGCCACAGGCTCTTTGCTGACAGTTTTCTAGCTTTTGTGATCTCTTGTATTTATCACTTTCAGCAAAAAAAAAAAAAAAAATCTGTGCAGGAAACACGTCCTTTGTAGGTCAGCATCAAAAGGCTGCATACAAATAAACCATGGATAACCAGAGTAAGCAACCTAGAGCTTTCTTCCAGGCCTAGCCCTGGTGACAGGAAAGGGAAATATCCCATAAATTACAGTTTTGCTTTTAAAAGTTGGTAAGCAAACAGCCATGGACCTGCTTTGCTGTCCTCAGAAGGGCCTGGCTGGGCAGTGTGCTGGGCAGCTGCTGCGTGAGGAGGTGGCTGAGGTTTTCCCCAAGTGCCCCAGCTAGAGAGCAAACAGCCATCTCCCCTGAATATGTTGTGAGGAAAAGGGAAACAGCAAACTTTCTTAAAGCAAGCTTGCAGGCATGCAAGGAGCTGGTTTGTGGGGATGAGCAGTGAGCTTGGTGTTTTGCAGGCAAGTTCAGGAAGGTCTGCAGTGGTTTGGACAGGTGGATGCAGGTGGCATCTGGCCATATGTTTGGCCTCATTATTAAATTTTTGGGCCTGTTTTATCTCCTCTAGTGCTGACTGGCTGTAATGGCCTCAAAGGGCATGTGGCTGTTGATGTAGGAGATGCCCAAGCCCTGGTTTCCTGGAGATCTGTCAGGCCCACTGCCAGCTCTGCAGCATCCACCCCACACTGCCCATCTCCATGCTGCAACACATCCCTCTAACTCTCTCCACTGCCTGAGAAGAAATACAGCTCTAGAACTGGCTGCTAAATGCTTTAAAAAAAAAAAAAAATCATTATTTTAATCAGTGGTTTTTTCATTCACGGGATAAAAGAGATTGTGGCTGTTTAAAGGACCATGAGAGAATCTGTAATATAATTAGATGATCCTGAAAAAGCAATACTGGAATTCAGTCACTCTGAGCTTCCTGGAGGTAATCAATCCCTATGTCAAAGGAAGCCTATTGTTCTTCATCCCCCAGGGTCTCCTTCTACAATGTACAAAGGGCTTTTTTGCCAAGGCCAACAAATCTACTTCCCCTGCTTAGCTGAAGATAAGAAAACAATGCCTGGACTATCCAAACAATCTGTCTTTAGGCATTTTGCTTTTCTCTTTCTAGGTTTCACTGTTTCCCTGTTTTGGGGATTGCTGATGTACAGCTGATAATTCTTTCCCTGGGGTAAGGCTCAGCTGATCTTTACACCAGTTTTAAACTGGAAACCAATCAACATGATTCTGCATGCATTCAGAACAAGGTGCTGAAGGGCAGCATTCACATCCCTGACTCCATGGCTCATATAGGATTGATAAAAAAATATAAGCCAGCATCCAACCCCGTTCTTTGGTGGTCCTAACATAGAACTGTATTTTATTGTCCCTTCCTACCTGTGTACTGTGAGATGTGATTTGGAAACAATGGCCCAGGATTCAGCTTTCATTCATTAATTCTACCAAGAATGTTCTGTTTTGTAACCAGAAAACTGAATTACTTCCTCTACTTAATTTTAGAGCTTTCAACCTTTTGGCTGGGAAACTGAAGTATCCAGATAGGTTTTCTTTTCCCACTGTGTAATAATACACAACTCTTCTGTGTTATTTTTTTCCAACAGGTAATTCTACCTAATTCTCACCTGTCTGAGCTTGTTGAGGTTAGTAGGAGTTACATTAGTGAAACTGAATCCAGGACTGAGTCTCTGTCTGTCTTCTGTGGAAGGCCTCCAGGGCTCAGACAACCTGGGACAAGCAAAATGAAATGTCTGACTCAATGAAGCTCCCATTAGCTAATGGTCTCAATTGCAATTGATGCAGTTTTTCTAAAGGGAAAACTTTCCTTAAGGATCACATCTCCCCAGCAGCAGGGAGAAGCCCAGTAGGCACCTTCCATAAACATGCAGAGCTGCAGCAGTCAGAAGAGATTAACAGCATTTCCCCAAAGCTTCCCAGTGGAATCAATGCTTGCTAATCTTTAGAAAATTACACTAACAAGCTCCAGGCCTGAACTGCAGGAGTTCCATGCACCAGTCTCTGAAATCACACACAGGCCATTAATGTATCAGGGCTCTAATGAACCAGAAAATCTCTACTAAGCAGAAGCCAGAGGGATTCTTTAAGGTTCCCACCTCTCCTAAGCTGCTTTTATGGCAGACAGTCAACTCTGAAAGGAAAAATGCTGCTTTTGGGACGGGTCCAGTCTGGAGAGCAGCCCCAGGTCCTCAGATGGACTTAGGTTTTGAAGTCCATGCAGGTGATGATCAGCAGCTCTTGGGAAACCCTGAGCTCCAAAATTTTTGAGAGGCAAGTTGAGGGAAGATTGTTTGGTTGTTGTGCTATAGATGCTGCATGCAGTTTCAGAAAAAAGCCTTTTTCTCCTCTTTCAAACCACCAGGCAAAAGGTGTAGGTGAACCAAATGCACTTTCTAGAGAGGCTGGCAATTTGGGTGAAATCTCACTGTAGCCTGCATTAACAACAACAACAAAAAAACCTTCTTTTCCCCCTATCAGTCACAAAATATACTTATTTCCCAAGCAATGTACTAATTTGCTTGGTGTTTGTGAGATACATTGCCTGCTTTCTGTTCTGTATCCTATTGAGCAGTTTGCAAGGCTGTCTAATCTCTAAAAGAAATAAGCATCTGTTTCCTTCATGGCCCATGTCTGACTTAGGGTGGTTATGTTCCTATTATACTCCAGCACAACATATCCTAGAGAAAATAGGAACAAGCAATATTCTTTTTTTTAATAGTTTGTTTTGGCTTGTTTTTTTTTTTCTCAAAAGATACTCTAAATGGCAACCCAAAAGGAATGTGCATTGGATCATTCTTTAAAAGAAACAGCATGCAAACTTTTGCTCCCAGTCTGAGGAAGAGTTTGGTGAGGCAGCTCCATGTCATTATCCTGGAAGAGATGATGATGTCTTTGCAGAATTGGCAGCTAAGGGGGTTCTGCCTTTTGAGTTCTTTCCACTGGTGCATCCTTGTCTGTCCTGATGCAATTCAAGCACCCTGGGGCTGTGAAGGTAGAAATAAGAAAGCTGTTTTTCTCAAGGGAGGGGAAAAAAAAAAAAAAAAGAAAAAAAAAAAGAAAAAAAAAAAGAAAAAAAGAAAAAAGAGAAGAAAGAAAGAAAGGAAAAAGAAAAGAAAAAAAATAAAAAAGGGGACAAAAAAAGCAGAAGGAAAAAACAAAATGCTGGAGAAAGGAGAGAGTGCAGGAGACAAAGTCCTGGAGCTAATCACATCACTCTCTGGAGGCAGGCAAGGTATTTTTTTCTCACTCCCCCTGTATTTTGAAACACACTGAGCACAGCTCAGTCACTGACAGTGCATGGCATATCTGAGGGTTTTGCAGAGCATCAGTAGGCAGAGTTCCCTGTACCTCATCAACCAAGCCCCATGAATCTGCTGCTTTATGTGTGGTCCTTATGTCTGCAGTAATTAAAAAGAAAAAACATCTTTATATTTGTTCTCTGGGGTCAAGTATTTGACTTTTGAATCCCCGAGGGTCGGTTCCTCCAAACCAAAAGGCACTCAGCAGCTCGACAGCCCTGAGGTGGAGTCTTAGTTCCATCATTTTTGTTCTCAGATGTGGGGCTTCTCTTCATCTCTATCAGCAGCCATTGTTTCCATTCTGCAAACCCTGTCACTTAAAAGCCTCAAACAAAGAAACTTTCCTGTTCAGACAAAACCAAGCAGACATGCATCTTAAGGACTTCTGTTTTCCAGAGCTCCTTAACCTCTGTGACCTCCCTTCTCAGATTTTAACAAGAAATCTTGTGTCTTTTTTTTTTCATATTGCTGATTCTTACATGGGGAGAAGGCAAGTTTTAACTTAAATTTGTCTCTGAATTAAAAATCTCGCCGAACCAGCATTTTTAATACAGTCTTTGAACAACTGGAATGTTTCCTTGCATAAAAACCTCAATGAAAACTGCATCTTGAAGCCAATATTTTCCCCCCTGCTGAGTGTGAAACCCACAGATTTCAGCACAGATGCTGCCACCCCTGCAGTATGAGAATCAATAGCAATTTCAGTTACAATGGGAACAGGGTCTCATCATAAAATACAATGATCCCAGAGTAGTTCATCCCAGCTAAGGATCTGCTACTAAGAGGGAAAATTAAAGCAAAAGGGACATCACTTGGAAGATTGCCACTTGAAAAAAAATGAATTAGAAATAATTTCAGGTTCTTCTCTCCCTGTTCTCAGTTTTCTGACTTTCCACTCCCCACATTCTTACTTTATACGGCCGAATTTTTTATTTTCTCTGTTGTTTCTCTGCAATATAGACCCAAAGAGCAGGGGCAGTCAGTTATAAATGAGAATCAGTCTCAAAATGTTCCCATGTATGATGAGGGAGAGCAAGCACAGGTGGTTGAATGTAGAGCCCTCTGCTAAAGTTGAGTTTCTGTAAACTAGAATTTCACTCACACTTTCCTCTAAACCCTCTCTGCCTATTCTGGGTGGGATTGCATTACATTGCAGTGCCCTGACCCAGAGAACCCCTGCTCATCCCTGCCTCTTGGAAACACTCATTTGCTGTCAACACTTCTCTGCTAACAATTCTTCTAGCCTTTCACTCTCCCCTTTCTGCCCACGGGTCAAAATTTGCAGACTTGGGAGCGCAGGATAATTTTGATTCCAAATGTCAATTGAGCTTTGAGGTGGGGACCATCACTGTATCATTCTGTACAGTAGCTGGAACAAAAAAGTCTTGCTCTGCAATGAGACCTCCCCAGGATTACACTCATACTTGCAATGCCAGCAGGTAAAAGAGTCACAGGGACACATTCTGAGCTGTACCATGGCAGTGCCATCCATTAATTCTCCAAGCCCAGGAGGGCTGAAACCCATCTGCTTTGATTTGACTTGTTCACATTAATGCTTTTCCTTACCTCACTCCAGACCTAGCCATAAAACCCTCTCTTAGTTTTCCTTCTTTCCCTAAATAGGCATTTCATTCCCTCTGAGGAATAGCTGCAGATTCCAGGGTTTGCCCTCATCTCCTGACCTTCATCTCCCACAGCCTCCTGGCGTGGTGGATGGGAGGGACACAGCCTGCACCATACAAGGACAAGCAGCAGCAGCAGTGGGGCTGATCCATCCCCTCTTTGTTGGATGGAAAAGCTCCAGCTGGCTCCAGTGGGAACTGGATCAGTCCCATCCCAGGAAGGGTAATGATCTTGCCATTTAGCCTGGCATTTGTTAGACCAGAGCAGCAGCAGAAGTGCAGACATTACTCATGTCCCAAGATATGCAAGGCTAAGGCCAAGATTTTTTTGTGGAGCTGCAGCGTTAGTGAGGCTCCTTGGGGCCCTTTCCATGTCTCTGGTTCACCAGTAACCCCTCGTCTTCTGGGCAGTGCAGTGGGGCATTAATTAACCTCTGATCAACAAACCCTTCTTTTCATGATAGCCCCAAACTTCTGATCTGGAAGGACCAACTTTGTGAAACCCTCAATCAGAAATCTGCTGCTCACCTTTCAGAGAAACCAGAAATTATTTTCCAGGTCTGTTCTCCCACTGACTATGGAAATGTAAACCACTTTGAGCTAATATGCAATGAGGAGAAGGTGAAACCAGCTGGGATATCTCTCAGTGAAAGTGGTGGGCACACTCAGCCTTCCTAATAGAAATTCCCATTCCAGGCAAACCCGTAGGATTTTCAGTATTTTTTCTGAAAATTCAAAAACTGATGAAACATATTGACATTTGGGTTTGTGGTACACCTGGCAAAGAGATTTTTATTAAAAATATTACTACCTAGTCTACATTCTTAGGTGGTCACCTTTAAGTAGTGGCATCTTACAATAATTCCTCCCCTTTTAGGGGGCAAAGCCAATTGGTTATTCCTTGCTGAATATGGTTTTTCCATGTTTCCAGAAGCTGCTTTGTTTATTGAATCACTGTTCCAGTAGATGTATTGTGTCTAATGTGTTTGCTTCTGCATTCCTGAGACTTCACATTTATCCCAGCAGCTGCTTGGAAATTGCTGATGACAGCTCTCACTAAGGGGCTCATCTTGCAGTTCTTCACTTGAAGGAGGTTGCTTGTGCTCCTCAGTTATTGTCTGTTCTCATTTCCTGGCAAACAATTATTTGCAAAGCAATCAGGATGCTACCTTGTTATGTGTAATTATAAATCTTAAATTGGTGGAGAGGAGGGAGGGCAGCACTTTTTCTTCCTAAGAAAGAGGGAAGACTGTAGGACCTTGGCTGCTGTGCCAGGTCATGTGTGACTGTGTGTAAGTTATGGAATTTCTGACCTAAATTCCTATGTTTTCTCATGGTGCCTTGCTAGAGCATAGACTGTGGGAGTGATTTACTAGTCTTTATCCTACCTTAATTTGAGTAACTTACTTTGAGTGATTCAAATAATGTCTTTCTCTGTTTTTCTTGATTGTTTTTTGAGAACGAGGAGTTGCTTTGTAATAATTCACAATTATTGCATATAAGCTGATTATGGAGATGTTTAAGGTTTAGGTAAATAACAGCAGTGTGAAAAACTGCCTCTGTATTCAAGACCACAGCTTCCAACAAGACCTCTCCTTGAGGCAGCTCAGCAATGAATCCTCAGCTATTAGTTGAGAAGATCCTACTTTAGAGAAGTGTTGCAGCTTGCTTTTGTCAACACTGACAGCAAGCTGACTACAGAAAATGAAAGGTCCTCTGCTCAAGCAATTTTGGAAAGGCTTTTGAAGGAGTTAGGGACCTGCCTTGAAATTTCTAGAAGCAGGACTATCCAGTGGTCCAGCTGGTAATCATCCAATAGAGCTGTGCAGGGTGTTATTCAACCTTTAGAACTTCATGTTCTGATTAAATGATACTTTGATTTACAAAGGCTGCTTCAGCCTTTTGGCTGGGAAAAAGCTCCCAAAAGAAAGAGCTAGAAGAATGGGTACCTAGATGGAGCTAGATAGGTTTTCTACAAAGCTAATTTGGGAGAGGAGTGATTTCAGCCCTGGAGGCAAAGACAGGAGGCCTGGCCTCTGAGGGACATGCATCCAGAGATGAAGAGACACAACTAACACTTTCACTAGTAAATTCAGCTAAGAGTCTGGAAAAGCTTAACTTGAAAATGCCATAACTTTTCATTCACAGTCTGAAAAAACTGTTTAAGTCTGCATGGAAAAAGAAATCTGCCCTGCTGCAAAAAGCACGTCCTGGGTTTCTTTGGCAGAAGTGTTGAGCTAATTGAGACACAAAGTTTGTAGTTAATGCAGGTTCTGCTGAAGTGAAGACCCAGATGAAAGAAGCTGCACACCATTTGTCTCCATTGTCATGAGAAGGATTTTATCTCTATAGATGCATACATGCTCAGAAAAATACAGATGTGGGGCTTCCAAATCTCCAAAAAAAACCCCTCCAGCAGATGCAATGCTCTAAAAGTGACTCTCCAGTTGCTCCAAGGGGCCATGTGAGGTGTCCTTTGATCATCAGCTGAATTAACCTTGCTGCTTTGTCTCTGAAGGACCTGATGGAGTAAGAAGTGATTGCAATCTTCTACTCCAGCTACTGAGTCTCCACTTACTCCCAACCCATGGACCTAAGTCTGCATCATTCCTTTGATGTAAAGGCTGAAGGGAAAAAATCTAGAGGAAGAGGCACTCACTCTGGGTGAAAGAGATGAATTTCAGAGCTCCTAAGTATATGTGGACAATAAATGAAGTGATATTTAACCACACAAGAAGCTATGATTAAATTAATCCACCATTCTCCTTTTTGCAGCTCTTTGGGGGAATTACATGAAGAAAGTAACAAAGGAATGCCACAGTCTGCCAGTAATGTAATTAAGGAGTCAAGCCTCATCTAAGCTTTCTCTTGCCAAAGAGCTTGCTGGATGCAAGTTGGAAGAAAAATCAAATTCAAGACTTTAAAGAGAAGATGGAGAGATATTGTGGAAAAGTATTTGAATGTTCAGCTGCTCACTTCATCCAGTTTCCTAAGCACTCTTAGAATGAAGAAAACATGAATGGTGAAATAGTGCAGCTACTTTGGGTGGACTATGCAGAAAAGAGAGATTTGGTAGGGCTGGTTACATTCAAGAACATGTTGATGGCTTTGAAAGACAGATAGACTTGGAAGGGGGTCTGGTACTCATGCCAAATCAAGCTCAAATGTTTATTCCATGCTCTAAAAACGTGCTAAAAGATTAGTCCAAAGAAACTGTATGTTCTAGTTTGGCCTGGACACTTTTGGAGTGTCCTGAAAACAACTTGAAGGGTCTCAGGTTTTCTTTTTTTCACCTAAGGCACAGCATTTTTCCCTTGCTCCTCATTGTGAGGCACAGCAGTGGGAAATTCAAGAAATAAGGTGTAAGCAGAGACCCAGTCTGACAGTGGGGCTTGAGCATCACTCCTCATGTTTTTTCTTGGGACTCATGGCCTAACACAGAAGTCAGGCCCCTCACCTCCATCCCTGTGTCAGGCCATTCAGTCTGGGCTGGGAAACATTTATGATCCCACTAAAAAAACCCAGCATGATATCCAGCAACAACTGATTGACCTGGAAATCTCAGATAAATGAACCCTGAAGTAACAAAAAAGTTGCCAAGGGGGACAAAACTTAAGTGTAAATCTAAATTCAACCTCTGACAAGCCCTATACTCACCTTGAAGGTATGAAGTAGCCTGTAGTAGGGAGCTCTGTAATGGACCAAGCAGATTTGATGAGGTTGCTCCATTACTTTTTGAGAGAACTGTCTTGGGGGATATAAACAAACAAAAAACATGTTAAAGTTTATATATATATACATGTATATGGAAATATAGGTAATATTTATGTAACTTATAGTTATTTTTACATAATATTTAGCTAGAACCTTGAGCTAAAACAGGAGTCAAGGTTTTCTAGCATATAAAATTCAGGTGGTAAATGGCAAAGCAGCTGTGTCATGTGCAGCTGGGACTGTACAGTTAAAACTGTGGCCATCTTCTGTAGCCACATTCAGCCCTAAGTAATAACAGGACCCAGGTCTGTAATACACTCTGGTTTTTAGCTTTGCTTTAAGTCTCTGCTTGGTGCTTGTAAGGGTTTAGATTTGTTGGATTTAATTTTTGATTTGAGCTTGGCTAACAGCACCCGAATGGTTTCGCTGCCGAAGCAGGGGACCCCCATTGCTGAAGCCTCCATGCAATGTTCCAAATGTTGGCTTTCTAAGAGAAATGTCACCATTTCTCATGCTGTCGTTCTCCCATAATGTAAAAACCCTTCTCCATTCTCCTTTGCCATGCTCAAATGGTTTCTTGCAGCCTCAGGGGAGCAGAGTGTGGCAGTGAGCTGAACGTGGCAGGGAATGCAAAGTGTTGACTGCCTGGGGATGAGGCACAGCACATCCAAAGCACCTTCATCCTTCCCCTTTATGTCAGGAACACATTGTAATAAGCAACATCTGTGGCAAAATGCAAGTTACTGTCATCCTGAAAATGAGTGGCTCACTGGAGGACAATAACTCACCCTTTAAAGGAACTCAATTCAGATGGAAAGTTTTGTGCTGAGATAAAAGGTGGAAACTCTCCATGAGCCTCTCCCAGCCGGGTGGATGTTTCAGAATTCATCTGCAATATTAAACATTGCTGTTCAGGACCTCACATGGAGACACAAGGGAAGGAAACCCCTTCTGTTATATTTCTAGCACTTAAAAAAAAAAAAATTAAGCTGTGTCTGTCTGCTAAAAGAAGTCCCTTGTTCAGCTGAGGAATGAAGTTGGCCAAAATATGACTTGCTTTGAGATGCATCCTGTTAATGAGGGGAGCTATACATCCAAAAAAAGACAATATCTATATTTTTCTGCAACACCAAAGTTTGCAAAAGCTTTCCATCAGCCCAGTGGGCTTTTGGAGAGGGCTCAACCCCAGATGTCTAAGGGCACATGAAGATGTCAGCAAGCAGGTTTTGGAACTTTCTTGCGGAAGTTTTTGGTTTGCAATGCCAATTTTGCATCTCTTGATTTCTCATTTTAAATTTACAGTTAATTACATTTAATGCCCAAGCCAAGAGAGGATTCAAAAGAGAGCCTAGGGAGATTGCAAGGCTGGAAGCTAGAATCTGAGCTCCATTTGGGCACCAGGAATCAGTGGTGAGATTCAGCCCACTTAGCAGAGCTGTTGGACAGGAGAGAACCTGCATATCCCCTTCAAACCAGGTAAATGATGGAAAAACATGGACTGAATCCCAGACACTCTGCTGAAGGATGTAAAAGGGAACTCTCCAAGATAAGCCCAGTCTGCAACAGCTCAAAATGCTGCTGTCTGTCTTCAGCCAGCTTTAGATAAGACCTTTATCAAGAGGTCAAAGGCAAGTGGGATTTTCTATAGCTTGTTTAACCCTGCTCCTCAGATAAGAGAAGACAAGAGGAACTCTCTGCCTTCTCATAGCAAGCTCCTTATGAGCAATGGGATGATACAGCAAATGTGACTTTCAGCCTCCAAAATTCTTGCATCTCTTCTAAGAAATCCTGAAGCAACATACCCAACTGCAAACCTTATTAGGTTTTAATTAGGTCAGAGCTGACCTAAAGAGCCATAGTTTTGTCAGAGTGCTCAAGACATTTGCCCCATGGCTGGACCTGGGAAATCACTTCATGTTTTTCCAAAAGTGCTCATTGCCTCAGAGCAGCCACAGCAAAGAGGGAGGGAGCTGCCTTGCAGTAGTGTGTGGGAAGCAGAGGTTAAAGGTTTTATGCTGATACATATCTGGCCCTTCATCTGCCTTGTTCAGTGCTTGCAGGTGCCACGGAGAGGCATTTCATCCCTTCAGTTGTTATTTCTGGCTGTAGGCAGTCCACTTGTATTATGGGAAACCAGCTGTCCCTGGGGCTTTCAGGTTTCCAACACAGAGACATCCAGCCCTACAAACAAAGTGCTTGACCCTGGCCAGATCTTTGGGGACCAGTGCAGGGAACCAGGCAGCAGACAACCCCTGTTCCAAGGTCACGTGTGAAACTGGGAATTTGCTAATGGCACGTGTCTTTTTGATGGTTTTCTTAGTGCCCAGGCTGCACGAGTGCATGGTCCCTGGCTTTGATGTGTTTTACCTGGGATCCAAGCATGGAACCATGTGCCCCATGTTTCTGCAGAGCCCCCAGACAGCACAGCTTTGCTTTTGGGGCTCCAGGGCTCCCTAAGTGCAGGGAATTCAATCTGGCTGCTGAGCAGAGCACAGCAAAGGGCTGCAGATCTGCACTGAAATCCATGGGAATCCACAGAGAGACCAGCTCCCTATGGCTTTCATTTTAGGGTGGATTCCATCCTCGAGAGAGCTGTCTCTGAGATTTCCAGTCCATGACTTGGCTTCTCCTGGCAGCAGCAGTGGGAGAACCTCATGGTATGTGTCCCCAAATGCCAAAGAAGCAGCAATTCCCACTGTCCTGAAAGGAAAAGGATCCATTGCTCCTTCCCACCCCCAGCCCCTCCAACCTCTTCTCTTTCTAGCTGCTCACAGAGGCCTCCTTGGAGAAAAAAGACTTTGGAACAACAGTGCCCCAGAGGGACCTGGTCCAAGGACCATGTGGGCAAAAACCAGAGCTCCAGTGATCCCACCCAGGGGAATCATTTGGGATTGATAATGGTATCCCTGGGGCACAGAGCATGGCAGCAGAGCCACAGCCAGATGCTGCTCCTCCAGAGTTACCTTTCTGCCTTGTAATTAATACAATGTTTTGATCATACATTTTAAGACTTCCTGCTAATTTTGTTGGTGGGATGCAGCAGGCATTAGAGAGTGCTTCTCTAATAACATTCATCTGCTTAATTTCTATCTCACATGCAATAAAGGTAGTTAAAAGTAGGGGTTCTTTATGTTATTCTTTACAGGCTTTTCCAAGTTGTCAGGGGCCACTTAACATTTGCCAGGCTTTGGGAGGGCTTGAGGCCAGATGCTTAAAGAGAATCACCTGTCTGTGTTTTGAATTGCTTTTGATCTTTTATTTCATCCTATAAAGTCCCAGTAGAGTTCACTGGTAGCAAACATCTGGCACAGACACAATAGCCAGATTTTGCTGCTCAGAGAAGGAAGGAATCCATACTGAGTCGCCAGATTTGGTGTCTTCCTGTAGAGATGGCTGTGAAAAAACCCCCTGGGTGAGGGAGTGTATCATCTGCATTCACTGTCAGCCCTCAAGAGATGCTGTGGTTTGCTTTATTTGTTGATTATCACATCTACCCTCTTGATGGTTAGAGGTGAGGGACTCCTTTTCCTGCTAATCTGTGCAGAGAGCCAGCCCAAGCAGTGGCCAGGTTCTTAGGCAAGGAAAAAAAAAAAAAATAAAGGAACAATTCTAATATTGCTGCTTTAGGGTATCTTGCAGAAAGCAAAGATTGGAGGGGTGACCATGTAATTAAAGTGATGCCACCTATCATTGCTGGGGAGCTCAGCACTTCTGGAGCTTTCCCAGCATTGTGCCAGGTTCAGCTGAGGGAAGCTGAATCAGGGCTATGGTTTTTCTGTGCTCATATTTACAAAAAACAAACCAAACCCACTCTGTATTAACTCGGTTTTGCTGGTTTCCAAAAACTGAGATGAAGTTTGACTGCTAAGCCTTTAGGGTTGAGCCTTCACAAGGCATCTAGGAGTACCAAGAAGGAATCTTAGCTTGTTTTTTAGTCACTGTGATCAGTGGAGTTGTTCTCTTGATGTATTTGACCCAAATGAAACCCTGGAAGGGGTTTTATCACACTTACAGCTCTCCCCCAGGCCACATGAACCCCATTTCCTAGCAGCATGCCAGGCAGGACCCCTGTCAACAATTTCTAAGCTTCTTGAGCCCCAGAAAAACCACTGTCCTTTGCTGTTGGCAACAGAACCTGTCCAGAGGTGGTGAGGAAACAGCAGACCTGTGAGCACCACGGAGAAGGAATTGCAGCAAGCCCTGGCATGAAGCTGCAGTGATTAGATCAGGCTAAAAATGAGTCACCTCATGCTGCTGGAGTTGTGTGTACTGAGGAAACTCTCTCTTTGACATAATTGTTCCTTAAAAGTCAGATCTTTCCTCTGGGAAAGGGGAACTTTTGGCTTAGGCTGACCTACCTCACTTGTTTTTGGCTGGAGAAGGACATTTTTCCTTGGCTTGCACAACCACCGTGTGACTTTCACTCAGAACCTCCCTTAGAACATTTTTAAACCTGATTATTTAATTCATTCTAATCAGGCAGCACTAATCCTGGTTCCAAAAGTGATTTTATCCTCTTAGCCTGATCAAATTCTGTCCTTTTATTCAGATTATATTAGATACCTTTTATTCAGATACATCTTCCTTGCTGTAATGAATGATGCTGAATATTTTGCAGGTTCTGGGGAGATGCTCAAGTCTCAGCCACGTTCTCCCAGTGTTGTCTGAGTGCAATTTATAGAAATTTATTGAAACCATTTGAAGAATGGAAATGTGCACAGATTCATGCACAGAAAATGGCCCTTTGCTCAGTGGTGATGTGTGGAGTCATCTCATTTAACATCCTTCAAGGCAGTGGGAATTTTGTGTGAGGAACTCCAGGACAAATCTTGAAGCAAAGAAATCTTGACTTAGTGATGTTTTGTGTATTCCCTGAACAAACATATAGGGGAAAAAAAACATTTTATTATGAATGACACAACTGAGCACACTGTAGAAAATGTGCTGGCTGCATGGAAGCACATCTGGCCAGATGAGTTGGATAGGCATGTGGCATTTGCTTTCATGGAAATGGGTGGCATGAAGAATTCCCTATTGGATGTGAGCAGAGAGCATTGAAGCACAGAGCCCTGACAGAGGCTGAGTCTTTATTACTCAAGCAGTTCAGTCATGCTGATGGAAGAAGGTCCAGTTTCAGCAAATCACTCAGCCTGTGCCTCAGTTTCCCCAGATGGTAGTAGGGATAATCCAGTCCAGATGTTGTATGTGGTGCTTTGGGAAGTTAGGGTGGAATGGTGACGTGGAGGAAGCCTGAGTGTCAGGACATCAACTTTCATTTTTAGGTGAAGACCCTGACCAGTGTTGAAGTTTGGCCCTGCAGCATATTTCTCACTTCTTTCACATAAAGCCCAAAAACTGTAAAGCACAGACCCTGCTTTCTCCCAGGTAAATGTCAAAGCTGTATATCTGCCAAAAGAAAGACCAGTAAATGGTGTCTGAAGTAGCTATTAATCTTTAGAATTAGCTGCTCCAAGTCTAGATTGCAAGTGTATGAAACAAACAACAAGAATAAAAATGAATTAGGGAGATTTATCATGAAGAGTTGTTGTTTCATGCTGGTTTGGGTTTCAGCAAGAGTACAGAAAGTGAGATGTCAGCAGAGAGACATAAATTAAGTAGGAATACTCTAAGAAAAATTCTTGTTTGTTCTGTGCATCCAGCTGTGCCATCTGTCACCCTACAAACACAGGAGTCAGAACTTGGGAGGGAGCTCTGGGTTGTGCCCAAAAAGGTGCTTTATCAAGGTGCAGATATTCATGTTACAGCAAAAGGGGGAGAGTAGTTTTTAAAGGAATTGAAAGCAACCTGTTGTGTCACACAAAGCTGTCTGAGCAATAAAACCCAGAACCCCAAGTTGAAGCCTTCCAAAAGTGATGTATTCCTCTCTGGATGTACTGAAGCTGTCTGAATGTGCCTTTCAGGCACTCCAGCACAGCTGCTGATTTCAGGTGACATTTGGGTGGAGGGGACAAGGACCTCTGAGTGCTGAGCTCTGCCTTCATCCCTTCAGTCATTAGGGAATCACCTTGCATAGCCATGGACTGAGGTGTGGACAGGAGTTGTCCACAGTTGTTATTAAATGCAGAAGAGAAGACAGCCTGGAAGTGGTCTGTTTAAAGGAAAACTGGGATAAATGTTGTTTTAAATGGGTGACTTCAGCTCTGGGAGGGAACAGAATGGGCAGGATGGTGCAGAGTGGGTGGAAGGGACCTGGGCTCATGTGTTCTGCTGAGCTGGTCTTGTCAGCAGCCTGGTGGGAAGGGATGAAGCATCTGTGCCAAGGAAGGTTCTCCAGCCCAAATCCATGCTCTTTGTCCCCATCCATGCCTCAAAGAGCATGCCATGGGGTTCCCCCAAATCCTGCCAGCACCCCAAAACCTCACTCACACCTTAGGGAGCAATGGACATGCTATTGTGGATCAGGCAGTGATGAAGTTTATGCAAACACAGATTATACAAGTTTTGTTGTGAAGAGACTTTCTACAGCAGTAGAGAGATGGCCAGAGCTCTCCCAGAGCACAGCAGCTGCTAGAAACCTTGTAAACCCCTTATCTCTAAATAAATAAATCTCTTCCATTTAAATACAAAATTTTTAACACCCACACCCTAATTGTTCCTCAGATTCCTTTCACCATATTCTGTGAGACTTTGAGATTAAATCCTTGGGCTCCCACCCACACGCAGCTATTGGTACTTCAGTGTGGATCAGAATGCCTTGCCACAGCTTTCAGGTATAAGGAAGCATTGGAAGAGTTTTATTTGTTTGTCCACAGGTCTAACACTCCTGTGCAGACACATTTTATAGCAGATACAAAATAAATTCAAAGCCTCCACTCTCCTCTGCCCAGGCTATAGGGTGGGGCTGTACTCAGGATAAACTGAAGGCAAGCAGGGCTTGGTGTTCATATCTTAACCAGCTTTACAGTTTCATTTCTTCCTTCATTCCAGGTGCAGGCTGGAGAAGCTGCTGGAGGAGAAATTCATGGAGGATTAAAAAATAAAGACCCCCCACATTTGGCTCAGGAATCCCTGAACATTGCTGAAGGCTGTGAAAGTATGTATGTAAATATGCATAGGTACCAGTTGCCCTGTTCTCATACTCTCTGACACCTGCCTCTGGCCCAGGCTGGATGCTGGGATGATTTCAGCATCCTGCCTGATTTCCTTACTCCATTCTTGTCCCTTAGGCACTTGGGTGCCTGAATGTCCCCGTTGGTGTCTAACACCCCCATCCAGTCTCTCTGTCTCTCACTTTGTCAGGCACAGCCTGACTCACGTCCCCTTCCTTGCTTTCTCTTTGGCCATGTCAGTTCTAAACAACTTTTCCTTCCCCTATTCCCCACCCATACAGATGTATTTATTTTTTCCCCAGTGACCATGTCTTCCCCTTCTGTGAAATCATTTGCAGAAAGCTAACGTCAGCTTGCTTTAATTAAAGCCCCTGCTCATTTATCATGTCTTTAAATCATTTCCTTCCAGCAATCTTCACATCAAGTTAGCACTTTGTCAAAACACGATCCCAAATCACAGCTCAGGGCACAGGGGGAAGCACACAAAGGGAGAGCTGAGTAACTTCCAAAGTTTGGGTGAGCTGCCTGCTAGAAGCTGCTGAGCCCACCCCTCCAAGACCTTTATTTCCCCCTGCGGCAGCTGTCATCTGATCCCACGCTAAGGCTTTGAATGGGGCTCTCTGAGGATGCCAGATGTTGGGAACAAAGGTCTAAAAATAATCTTCCCAAGTAATCATCCCATCTATCATTCAAGGAGAGCATGCGAGAGCTTTGTGTGAACATGTGAGCTGAGAACCTGCTCTAACTCTGAGTAAAGAAGTTCAACAGCAGCTCCTGGCTTCTGCTTGTGGGCTCTTATTTTTTTTTCCTCTTTTTTTTTTTTTTTTTTTTTTTTTTTTTTTTATTCCCCTTTCCCTTCCCAGAAGCTGCGCGGTGAAAAGCAGCTCTCACCAACCCTCAGCCCTCTCCTTCCCTCCCTCCTTGCCAAGACTCTGAATCTCCTGGATCCTCAAAGCCGGGCTCCTTCTTTCATCTCTCCTGGGGAAAATGGATTCCAGGGGGCTGTCAGAGATGCATTTCTCCAAAAAGATCTTCACCACAGCTTTGTGTGTCTTAGTTTTGCTGCCAGGTCCAGGCTGTGCTAGGAATCTCTGGAAACGTGCTCTGCATCTGAAAATGACCGAGAAATATGATGTGAGTAAAGTCTGCTGGGGTGATTTGGGGGGAGCTGGGTGTGTTTGACTGGGAAAAGGGAGTTTTCTATCCCTCTGTGTATCATTTTTTTAGAAGAAGAAGTCTTTGAAACCGCAGGCTGTCTCTTTATAAAAAGGGTTGCATTAAGTTTCCCAGGCTGGAGGAAACTTTTTGCCACCTAGCTGCTGCCAAGGGAAACTTGTAAAGCACTCTCAGAACAGTGTGGGAAGAGCTGGGACAGTCCCTGCTTTTCCTAGGAAACTTCATGGAAAGCATGAATGGGGAGAAGGGGAATGCAAAGCCTACATGGCTGGGGAGGGATTTAGTGGCAAGAATGTAATGTGATTTATTGCTTGGAGCAAGGAGGAGGGTCCCCTCCTCAGTCCCTCTAGTGTCTTTTGGGGTAATTTTGGGTAAATGTCTTCAGCTCTTAGTGGTAACGTGGACAGAGAGGTCCAGATCCACAGTGACAGAGTAAGATGCCCATCACACCTTCATGTCCTCAAGCCATCACAAGTAAGACAAAGGAAGGGCAAATAATCTGACACCTTGACTTTCAGGACAAAGAAAGAAAAACTGACTTTGAAATTTTAACTAATTCCATTAAAGTCCCCTTGGAAAGCAGTGCTGGCCCAAAGCTTCTGCCCTTTTCCATTGCTTAGGTGGAAGCTCCAGCCAGCCTGATCTCTTGTGTTTGGGTTTGACTGCATGTGCCCAAACAGCTCTTTGGTGTCACAGGGGGATCTTTCCACCTGTTTTCTGCAGCCACATATAAAGGCTTTTAAGTTAAAATAGATGCTTTTTTTGCCCATGACATCTGGAGGCATACTTGGGGACAGCTCCATTTTGTCTGTGCAATTGCTGGCTACGTGCCACACATCTTTTGCCCATATTGAATGAACTAAAAGATGGTGCTCACATCCCTTGAAATATTGCAGGAAACGTTGTACTAATATTTGAAGGGCAGCTCAGTATTTACAAGAAATTTCCTTCACTGTAGCCTCCCTTGGGACAGGGTATCATCTGGTTTGCACTTCAGTTGGGAAGTGGTGTCATGAAGAGCTGTGTTTCCTGAAGAATCACTCACTGGAGAGTGTATTTATTGCTATCTTCTTCTGTCATCTTTCAATGCAAAGTTCAAATTCAATAGGAATTGTGAAATAAATGACCCAGAGAGACAGGACAGGAGTAGAACAGGAATTTACATGTTGATCTTTAGATAACCAGGCTCTGTAGAGGCACAGAGCCCACTCCCCTGAGGATATATCCTCCTCTCTCAATCTGCAGTTCTTCAAAGGACTGTTTTTTCTGGCAAGCATGAATCCAGGTGCTACTGATCTGGCAAGCTGAGCTACAATTGCTCATATTGACAGCTAGAGAAAACAGAAAATGCTTTTCTTTTTCCTTCTTCTCCAAGCCTGGTAAGGAGGAAAGCATCCGCTCTCCATCCTCTTATCCACCAGGAATCTCTTCTGGCAGCTCCTCCTGTGTCTCAGAGAGATGCTTTCTTTTCTACCAAATTCTGTATGTTCCCTACAGTTGGAGGCTGTGGGTGGAAGAGCTGATTTGTGAGTCACTTGGATAGATGGGCAACAGATGGAGGTGTTCATGGCATGAAGCCATACAAGAAATGGGACCCCCAGAAGGACATGAGCAAGCAGGGAGAGGTGGGGAGGGGAAGGGAGTTGACTGAGAGTGATGTTGTCTGAGTCCAAAAAATGAGTCCACAGCAGGAGGAACACATCCTCCAAACTGCTGACTGCAGGGTAATAAGCAGGTGTTGCCATGAGGGGCTGGCTTGGGGTCTGGTCAGGAGTTTTTCATTAAGGACTCTGAGGAAGAGTGTTGGTTGGCAAGCAGGGGACAGCTGGGAACTGAGAAGGAATGCAGGAAGAAGAAAAACTTGTGGGATGCTGAAGCTGGGCTCCAGCTTTTAGCAAATCCAAGTCTTTTACAGACAGAAGTCCAGTGATTTGCTGCTGATGTTCTGCAGCCCTTACACCAGCTGTGGGCTGTTCCCAAAAAGCAGAGGGAGGGAGGTACCTGGAGGTGCTCTGCAGTTCATTCTCAAGACACCCACATGTCTATTGGCAAAATCTGGAGCAGTCTTGATTTTATTCCAGTGTTGACTACAGCAGGCATTTTAGAAAAAAAAAAATCAGCCTTCTTTCAAAGATTTCTAGGAATGAAGAATTCCTCACAGCTGCTGTAATGTTCTTCCAATGATTTATTTACCCACCAGCTGCTGTCATAAACCAACACTGACATACCCTCTTCTTCTACCAGCTGGGGATCCCTCTCAGGATACTTCTGTCCTGCACATTACCTCAAAGTAATGTCTGAGCTCCCCCTTTGAAGCCTACATACACCCAGATAAGTCTGGCAGTGTGTTCCCTGCTTTCCCATCACTATCCGTGCCTCTTCTTTAATCCCACTTTAATTTTGCCATAATCTTCCAGTACTGCAAACACCAGAACCAAATCCACTAGTCCAAAGAAAACAGGAGGCTGTTATTCCTCTTGTGTTGGCCTTGTCCTTCAGATAATATAATCCTACTTCAGTCTTAAATTTGAAACTTTGCTGATTGATGATCTGGATTTTTCCAGGTTTTTGATAGAAGCATTGGAGAGCTTTAAATTCCTCCTTTTTCAGAGAAAAAGTGGTTGATGGCCAGAGTCTGGGAATACCTGCCAGGAGCAGAACCAGTGGCCAGAGGCTGGGAATAAATTTCATGCATAGATACAGAGGGGACCTCGTAGAAGACAAATTAGCAGAAAACTGTGCTCTCTCACAAGCTCAGGGACCAGTTTCAGGCCCAAATAGCACAGATTTGGGATTGGTTTGGAGGCAGACTGAATCCCACAGTTACTACTGAAAACATGGATTGAGAGTGAGTGATTGCATTCAGGTTTTTCAGTCATCTTTTCTGACCTCCAGGGTTCCTCAGCTGAACTCTGAACTTTTCCCTTTTTTTTTTTCAGTGTATCTCTAAGGCAGATATTGTCATTAAAATGATTTATTGAGTCTCCGTGAGAAAGAGCAATTTGCCTCCTGCACTGAAAATTTTTCTTAAAGGAAGAAAATTTGACCATTGTCATACACATAAGTAAAAATTAATAAATCCAGGCTATGCTCAGAGCCAAACTGTGAATCCTGAGAGAGCTTTGAAAAAGTCCTCATAACCCATACCTGGAGACATCCTTACCCAGGCTGGTTTGGGAATGAAGGAATCCTTCTTTTCCACGGGGATTTTAACATCCATGAACAAGTGGCAATGGGTTTATTGTGTTGAATTCACAAAAAGATTTTTGACAATGAGTTCTTGAAAGAAAGGGCTGCAGAGCAATAGGTGAAGAGAGAAGATGGGCAGGGAGGTCATGAGGTACAAAGTTATTTGGCTCAAAAATGTTTTCTTGTTCCCAAAGGGAAATCTCATTCATTGAGCCAACTTTTCATTGTGATTTTGGCTCCTTGTTCTCTGAATCATCTCTGAAGCAAGTGCAGTAATAGGTGGGGGTTGTTGGGTTTTGTTTGTTTTTTGGGGGTTTTTTGTGTTTGGTTTTTTTCGTGTATCTGCTCTATGTCAGTATTATTTTGGCCATTACATTTCAGTCCACAGCTGACATTTCCAATAATAGAATAGTAAACTGTGACTGTGAATGCTTCCTTGAGAAGAAGACCTGTTAAATGTCTGGAACTGCATAGATCTACTATTAAATGCTATTTTATATCCCAAAATTATACTTAGTCCAAACATCTCTATGTGAAATCCAACAGCAAAACCAGTTGAATGTTAACTATATTCAGTTCAAAAGCACATTACTATTTCAAAGATGGAGTGTTTTCAGCTTTGTTCACACCTTGTTTTACACTTGGAAATATGGAAAACATCATAAAAAATAAGATATTTTTTTTCCTTCCAAGCCTATCTTGTGATACAAACATCTCATCAATTCATGGGGAAAAAAAAACAAACCTCATGGAGAAGTTTTTATGTCTTGTTCACTGAAGGAAGCAACTAAGGTCAAAGCAGAAGAAAATTGTTCCTTGATAATGCAACCAGAGCAGGCAGGTACTGGGAACAAGTCAGGGAGCTGTCACTTGTGGAAAATGTTAGGAATTCTCTCTCACACACAGACACACACTCTTTAACCAGTTGTAGGTAGAAACCAGGATATGGATTTTCCTTAATGGGCTCCTAGTACCAGAAATTAAAACTTGTAGTCATCCTGACCTCTCTGGACTTCTGCATTGGCTGATGCTCCATCTCTGGGCACCCAGGCAGCAGAGAAACTTCACTGCTCTCTGTTTCCCCCTACCTATGGCCCAAAGAATAGAGATCGGTTTTTGGTTAAAGCCACCACTGCATCACACAATTCTGCACTTAGGATAATTCATGGCAGAGTGTGGAAGTAAAATCTCAGGTCAGCAGCACAAACAATCTGCATTATTTCATTTGGTGTCCCACAGGATTGCTTTCATTCTCTCTGTTGCAAATTATCCCATGGGAATGAAGATGATAGTGGTCCATCCTCAGGGCAGAGAACCTCCTGTGGTCTCTGCTAGGACATTTTCTTGGACAATACACGTGGGGACATCCTGTTTCACCAGGGCACACCCTCCCCACAGATGCCATTAGGAGGTTTCCACAATGAGGATGTAGCAGCACGTAGAGAAAGAGGGATATTGCTCTCATCCCAAATTTCTCCATTGCCTGATGGTGCAATTTCCTAGAGATCCCCTCAGGGATTGTTGCACCATGTTGTTTCTTGGAATAACAACCCCTGTTCTTTGTCACTGGTTTTGAAACACAGCAAAGATGGGGCCAAGTATACACAGGACTCTTCACAGCCCATTGCTGGGCATGTGGCAGTGTTCCCTTTGTACCTTGGGCTAGGTGCTGATCTCTTCTAAAAGTCCAAATCCAGAATCCATCTTTTTATTTAACTAGAGCTTATTAAAATGTATTAATTAATTAATCTGAGAACTGACTGACCCTTTCTGAGTACATTATGCTGCTCTGGGGAGCAGAGCTCAAGCCAAGAGCTGAATAGAATAGCCAGAGGTGAGAAAGGAGTCAGCCTGGTGATTCACTTCTCTTGGATGGAAGTTGGCTTCTTGCTAAAATGCTGCCAGCGTGAATAATATCTGAATAGAAACTTTTCTAGTAAAATCCTGTGCGTGTTAATCCACTTTAAATCTCCTTTTTTTTTTTTTTTTGGTGTGCAAAGAAGGAACAGCTGGGTTCCTTCCTGCTATAGTCAAACACAGCCTCGTTTCCTTTGGGATTAGACTGACATCACCCCCCAGTTCTCACCCAGATCATCTCCTGGCTTAGAAATAGTCTCTAATTTAATAACCTAGGACCCCACAGTGGATAGGTTTGAAAGATTTTATACCATTTCTCTATAATTTCTGGTCCAGAAGAAGGTGATGAAGGTAGAAGGAGTCTATTGAGGACACAGGTGCTACCTGGAACATTATTTTCAGGTCCCATTTGGGGAGATAGCCTCAAAACATTACAGTGTCATCATTTCAACTGGTTTACTATCAAAGTGTTCTGGTCTGACTGTGCCAGGAGCCTTTCCCTCTGTTCCCCAGACAAGTATAAGAGACTTCAAAGCCTTTTTTTTGGTGTTTTTTTTTTAACCTCCTCACTGTCACTACAATAACCTCAATTATAAAATCAGTTCCACACGATAATTTAGTGGCTTGGCATTTCCAAAGCAGCACGCAAAGGTGACCATATAGCTCTTTCCTTCTGTGTGCTGAAGACAGGGCTGGAGGAGCTGAGCAGTTGCTTCTCTTTGACAAAAAAAAAAAACCCACTTCGCAAATCCCGCTTCGCTTTCCGTCGCTGGCGGGACGTTTGGTGTTCTCCTGATGCCAGATTTTTCTTTCCTTTTCTTTTCTTTGCAAGGATTATGAGTACCCTCTTCATTCTCACAGTTCCCACTACCAGAAGAACGACCGCTGCCCACCTCCCCCCCAGACCTTGCCTGACAGAGCCTGCGAGGTCCCCAGCTGCCGCTCCGACTCCGAGTGCCAACGCCACAAGCGCTGCTGCTACAACGGCTGCATCTACGCCTGCCTGGAGTCCGTGCAGCCCCCCCCAGGTAAGGTGAACCCCACCATTAAACCCTGGGAGAGAGTAGTCTGCAGGAAAGCTGGGATTTTTTCCACCACTGCTCCATCTTTCAGCCCGCGGCTTGGACAAGAGCACCCTATGCTGGGTTAGGAACTGGCTGGAGGGTCGGGCCCAGAGAGTGGTGGTGAACGGGGCTGATCCAGTTGGTGGCCGGTCACCAGTGGTGTCCCCCGGGAATCAGTTCTGTTTAATATCTTCATCAATGATTTAGATGATGGGATTGAGTCCATCATCAGCAAATTTGCAGATGGCACTAAGCTGGGGGGGAGTGTGGATCAGCTGGAAGGCAGGAGGGCTCTGCAGAGGGACCCGGACAGACTGGAGAGTTGGGCTGATTCCAATGGGATGAGGTTCAACACGGCCAAGTGCCGGGTCCTGCACTTTGGCCACAACAACCCCATGGGGAGCTCCAGGCTGGGCACAGAGTGGCAGAAAGGGACCTGGGAGTCTGGATTGACAGGAAGCTGAACAGGAGCCAGCAGTGTGCCCAGGTGGCCAAGAAGGCCAATGGCATCCTGGCCTGGATCAGGAACAGCGTGGCCAGCAGGTCCAGGGAAGGGATTCTGCCCCTGTACTCAGCCCTGGTGAGGCCACAGCTCGAGTCCTGTGTCCAGTTCTGGGCCCCTCGGTTCAGGAAGGAGATTGAGGTCCTGGAGCAGGTCCAAAGGAGGGCAACCAGGCTGGTGAAGGGATCCAGCACAAGTCCTGTGAGGAGAGGCTGAGGGAGCTGGGGGTGTTCAGCCTGGAGAAGAGGAGGCTCAGGGGAGACCTCATCACTCTCTACAACTCCCTGAAAGGAGGCTGGAGCCAGGGGGGGGTTAGGCTCTTTTTCCAGGCAACTTTCAACAAGACAAGAGGCCATGGTCTCAAGTTGTGCCAGGGGAGGTTTAGGTTGGATATTAGAAAGAATTTCTTCACTGAGAGGGTGATCAGACATTGGAATGGGCTGCCCAGGGAAGCAGTGGATTCTCCGTCCCTGGAGATATTTAAAAAGAGCCTGGATGTGGCACTCAGTGCCATAGTCTAGTAACTGCAGCGGTAGTGGTCAAGGGTTGGACCTAATGATCTCTGAGGTCCCTTTCAACCCAGCCCATTCTATGATTCTATGATCTTGACTCTTTCTTCTTTCCACCTTTTCCAGTTTTAGACTGGTTGGTTCAGCCCAAACCCCGCTGGCTGGGAGGAAATGGGTGGCTTTTGGATGGCCCAGAGGAAGTCTTACAAGGTACAGTGTGTTTCACTGTCTTCTCTGCAGTTTTGGTAATCATACAAAAGGTAATAAATAATAGCTTGGGCTTGCTAGGGTTTCTGGGATGCTGAGGCTGAAGGTGTTTGTCTGGAGTTCCCACAGGAATAATGCTGTGTTGTGCATTTACTCCAGTGACCTGGACTAGTATCCATTCTTGAAATCAGTAGAAATAAATAATTTTTTTAGAAAAAGGCTTTGCCAATATACATAGATTTTTTTTATCATCTGCCTGCTGGACTGGGCAGACTTGGATTAGGAGATCTTTTAATCCAGCCTGGCTTAATTGCACAGATGCCTTGGGCTGGGGATCTGTCTCCCAGATCCTAAGGTTGATTTGAATGAGAGGCCTGGCCAGCTGCTGCAGAGCTGTGGAAAGCTGACTTGGAACTGGGAGCATCTACTCTTGGGGCCTGCTAATAAGATTGGGCTTCTTATATTAATTCCATAGAGAAAGGTCTTTTCATTATTTTTGTTTCCAATACCTCAAAGTGAAACAAGGAGGGAGCAGGGAGGTAGGAAGAGAGGTTTTCTTCTATGAGGTGTCCCTGGTTGTATTTATGTCTGGAAAATTCTTCATTTAAAAGCTATTCCAGCTTGTGATCAGCTTCAGTCAGATACAGGTCGTGCCAATAAATTTCCCTATTTGGTCTTACACAGATGGTATCAGACTCACTGAACCTTGACTCTCCTCTATTATGGAAACTCTTGGTTCTTCAAGAGAAAATTCTGCCTCCAGATTGTTGGAGTTGGACTGCTAGAAATAAGATAAAATAGGTTCCTCCTCATCTGTCCTTGTCATGCTTATATTATTTGTTCTTATCTTAAAACCTTCATCTTGGTTTGAGGGAGTAATCAGTGAACTAAGAACCATCACTCGTGGCATGAGAGGTACAGCAGATGTCCTTGAAATTAAAATCCAGGCAAATGAAAGGGTGGGATGTCCCTGCACAGTCTGTACACTTAATGGACACAAACACTGCCTGGGAGTCCTGTTTTACTTTCTCATTGTGCTCTGCAATTGCTGGACATCCAGAGTCAAGGTGGTTAAAGCCTCCACTTATGACAAGAGGTGGAGTCACAGTCACATCTGAGGTTTAATTTCACCTGGAAGTTAATTGGTGTCAAGTAAAAGAACAGAGCAGCAAGCTGCCAACTTCATGGTCACATTTCTCTGATTCCTCACCAAGTCTGAAACACTGCCTGGAACAGATGTGTGGCTGCTTGGAAGGAAAAGCCACATGGAGGTACCACCCATCACTGCAAGCCTGGTGGGCACTGATCTGTCTTTCCCACTCTCACACAGACCCTGCACAGAGGCTTTGGGCAGGTATCAGGCTGACCTGCACTCCCCATATCAGGTTTTGTGTAAGGATGTGAATTGGATCAGCTGCTCTGCCAGGCTTCTTTGGGTGCCTGGTTCCTTTGGAGATGTCAGCAGCTCCTTGCTCCCTTTGCATGGGGAATAGATCCTGTCTGGGAGGAGATATGGAAGAAGGTGTCCACGTTGTCATATTTTTTGGTTACCTGTGGGTCTTAAAGCTGTGATTTATGACCTCTAGGCTTCTTTTGCAGCTGAGGCCTGCAGTACCACTGAGGATGGAGATGAGCCTCTGCATTGCCCCACAGGCTATGAGTGCCACATCATCAACCCAGGTAACGTGGCTGAAGGGATCCCTAACAGGGGCCAGTGCATCAAGCTGCGTGGAAATCCAGGTCAGTTACTGGAAATCTCCCTTCCTTTTTCACTCTGTCATGTAGACACCAAGCTCTCACTGGCTTGGAAGATCTGGTGGTTCATTTTTCTTTAATACTGTCCCTGGAAACGAGCATAATCTATAGCTATCTGGCTCCTAGGCACTAGGTATTTCTAAGAGCTTCTATAGCAATATAAATGGTAAACAGGAAAACCTAGCTGGAGAGTGAATTATGTAAAATACTAATACGTGGTCCAAAATTCTACCCATTTGAGAAAGGCTGTGATTTCTTGATTTGTAGATTCTGAAAAGAACATAACATCAATAATCACTTTCATAAGAGGTTTATAGCAGCCTATGCTACTTCCACAACAGAGATCTTCTATTTTCCTATTTGTGAGGTTACTGCTTCCATTTCTATCATTTATCTGTGCTGTACACAGAAAGCTGGAGTTTCACATGAAGAATGAAAGCTGACTGAATATCTTCTCATTCCATACCTTCTTTTTCAGATGGACGCAACCTGAGGCATAAGTATTACAAGGAATATTTTGGTAAGCTGCTGGCATTAAATGTTTACTGTTATTGCTATTACTATTATTACAAGGAATTTGCTGCTTATGAAATGAAGGTTTCTGCACAGCAGAAAGAGGGTCTTTAGCCTCAGATCTCCATGACTTGCTCAGAATTTTAAGATCTGCAGTGCCCTGGCTATGGACTCTCCATCTGTATCTCCAGTTGTGACACATCCTTCTGCAAGGGGTTCCTGCCCAATGGATGAGAAACACCCAACCCAAGACACTTGTCATTTTTAGGTATATTTTTGAAGCTTTTTTTCATGGTCCAGGACTCCTTGCAGATGATCACACAACTCAGCCAAAATCAGAGTCTTTTGCCAACAGCTTGTGTGGTGGCATGTGACAAGAGATGTGTGGAGCCCAGTCCCTTGTCATCTGCAACTACAAGAGGTGTCAGGTCCCCTGTGTAAGTTGTGTCTCAAAGAAAGCAGGAGAATCTTCCAGAAGATCTCTTTTCACCTGGCTTCAAAGCTCCTGCTTTCTGCTAGCTCTTGGATCCAGAGAAGAATAGTCAGATCAGATTGGAAGTGATATTCAGATATATCCAGACAACAGCTTTGATATGATAAGATTTATGAAGCACCAAATTTGGTCCATTGAGCTAATAAAGCTAGGACTTATTTATATATATTATTTATATAATTTTATTTATCTATTTATATTAGGACAACTGCATTTCTTAGAGAGCCTAGAGAAAAAAATTGCCCCAGACTAACTTAAGATCTAATGTTGCTGATATTTGTTTTGCAGGAAGCAATTCCAACAATGTGGTTGGCTATGTGAAAAACCAACAGAAGCATTTAGGTTAATCAAAAGTGTTCCTGGGTGAGTGTCCTGGGAAGGGAGGGAAAGCTGGGTGAAAATAATTGGTGCTTAGTAGGCTGTCAATTAAATAAATGGTTGTTTGAGGGTGAAATTACCTTGCTTACACCAGCATAAGGACAGCATCTGAAAACTATGCACAGGGACATATCTCAGGCTCCAAGAATGGAACTGAAACACTTATGCTGACAAATAGAAAACACTGGAAAAGTATCCTAAGAACCTGTGGTACTGGGGGTGGAGCTCTGTGAACTGTCCATGGAGATGTTAATGTTTTTCTCAGCTCTCCACCTCCCACTTTTTATTCTAATCTCACAAGATGAACCTGATTTCCTTGTAGAACCTTTGCCTTGTGGCAAAGTTTAGAGGTGTTTAGAGGGTGATTTTTCAGGCTTAAAAAAAAAAAAAGCTGTAAAACTTTGGGAGCTTTGAAACTTTAAACTTTCTGCTCAGGGGCTTCTTCTATTCCAGATGCTGGAAGACAAATTAAAAAGCTCTTCATTTTGGGCTGATTGTAGTAAGAGTCTAGCAAATACTTGGGTATATAAATGGTTTTGTGGGGTAACTTTGTATGTGTGAACAGTTGCTCACCCACATGAGAACATGTTCATGTGCCTGGCCAGAGTGAAACCAACTGAAATACCCCCAATCATTTTATCAGGCTATGAATTAGGCAACAATGAAAATACTTATTATTCCAAAAGTTCTGTCCCAAGATGGTTTTTCTCAACACTTTCAGCTTCACTTTAAAACTAACTTGACATTAACTGGCAGTTATGAAAACCAAGCAGTTCAGTGTGTCTTTTATGTACCTGCAGGCTGACTGTTAAGATTACACATCTACAGAAGAACAAGATCTGTGCAAACAGCCCAGGAAGGATAAATATTTTAATTCCCTTTTTTTTGTTTGATTTTCACCCAGCTGGACCACTCTGTTAAACAGCTGTCAAGGAATGCTTTACCCACCAGTTTTCTAGCTTTGGAAAAATTCTGGTCCCAAATCTCCACGAGCACATCTCCAGCAGTCCCTGATCCCTGCCCGCCAGTGATAAAAGGACTTCTCTACTCAAGGAACAGGATGAGTCCAGATTTTAAGCCTCTGAGCACAGGGAGAAATATGATCCCCTGAAAGAAACCACACCATTTGTCAGCTGCCCTTTTACTGATGAAATGTAAATACCTCTGAGCAGATCCCTGTAAGGCACAGCACCATTTTCAGGATGCTGGAACAGAACCTGCCCTTTTCGTGTGTATTATGTGATTCAGATTTCACAGCCATGAGAATAACTCAGTATTGTGCAAGTGATGTGATGCCAGAATTGTCCCCAAATATCATAGTTCAGCTGCATTAAAATAGGCAAGAATGTAAAACTACAGGGGCTCTCCAATCCTACTTCTCTGATACAACAACTTTCTATAAGCCTTTTCATAAAGTTAAACTTTGAAGAAGCCTGCAGGTTTCTTCTTTTCCTATTCATACCTAGAGTTCAGCAGGTTTGACACTGCAAGCCTAAGCCTGAAATCTTAAGAATTTGAGGAATTCTGAGCCAGGAGCAAAACAGGTTTTGTGAACATGTTTTTGAAGTTACTTCCCTTTAGCTTCCCAGTCCAGTGAGCGGCAGATGGAGAAGTAATGATGGAACAGATTTCTTTCTACAACGTCCAAACAGAGACACATCTCCCAGTCTTTTTAAGCTGCTGGTTTCAGCCTGCACAGTTAATAGTCACAAAATGTACATTTTAACCTGCAAAACCTCAGCAAGAAGGCTAAAAGTCTGCATTTTTTTTTTTGCACATATTAGAAAAGGAAAAGGAGAATAAATTTGTGTGATTAAAAGGTGGGCAACTGTTCTTTAGAAGTCCTGAGCCTTTCTGTTGACCTCCATAAACCCTTGAGGTCAATTTATTTGTATTTGGGCCTTACAGCTTCTTTTGGCTCTTTAGCATTATCAAATGGAAAACATTCTCTATGAATGTTCTCCTTTTCTGTGGCAGTCCTAAAGGGACAGCTGTGTTTCTTTTGGAGAAATCTCCCAGAATTTCCAAGCAAATGAATGCCATGTTTGCTCCTGTGTTTAGTACATGTCCTCATCTGCATGCATAAAACTAGCATTTTAATATGCAGAGTAGTAGTGGTGCATATAAATATCCAGTTCACAAATACAAGTGCCTGCTTCCACCCACAAACTAAGGGATTTTTTTCCACTCATCACATGTTTTAAGCCAAAGCTAAAATGCCTATAAAGCACTTGATGCTTTGCATATGATGTTTGCAGATGGAGAGATGAAAGATGCCAAACTGCTCCTGTTTCCTATCACAAACAGGCACACTCTGTGATGTGTTACACAGCAAAGGAACAGATGAAGGGATCCACGTTTTCCTAAATATCTTCATTTGTTGAACTCCATTTGTTTCTCTCTGCTTTTGCTCCAAGTTCTAGGTATTACAACACTGTATTCAGACAGGTTTATTTCTAGAATTTTACCATATAAAACTTCATGCAATGATATCTTAACACCTCTTGAGAGACAGGAATTCATCCATATTTAATAGCCACAATCTCAGTTTAGGCCAGAAGATTGCTGCTTTACCACTGATAATACTTGACAAGTGCTAAATTGTTCTATTTTACAAGAAAGAAAGAAAAAAATATGCCAAAGAACCTGTGAGGATCTAGTTGAAATGTTTGTGTTGAGCATTAGCAAATTTTCAAGATTAAAACTTCATAGCAAAGCATCATAAAATATGCTTGAGTGGACACAATCACTTCAGTGACTGCTTTTTTGTAGCACATCCCTTTTTTGTGGTCACATACCTGACCACTTTGCTGGATAGGATGGTGAAGATATTTTATATTTGAAAAAGGAATTTTTAAAAAAGACAATTGGTAATTTCATAACCTGTTGTTGAATTTCTGTTTACTGGATGTTACCAAAGACATCACCTTTCCTTGTGGTGCTCTAGTGCTTGGGTTTTTTTTCCAAGTTAATTCTTTTCAAGCTAATTCTTTTCAAGTTATTAGTTGTCAAACTCAGAAATGAAAGGCCCAAAAGAGACTTGTCTAAAAGCTGTGTTTTCACCACCAACATCCATCACAAGTTCAAAAGAAAGCACAGACCAAGTGAGTTGCCCTCAGCTTCTCTTCTCTCCAAAGACAAATGGCTTGAAAACAGTCTTGTGAAGCACAGCAGCAAATCACTAATGTAGGTTCTTTTTCACTTTGAAGCATGTTTGGTGCTATAATTAACTTTATGTGTCTCACTGTGTGCTAGCAATGCTCATGGCCTTCAGGACCCAGGAGCTCTGCCCTGCAGCAGCCAAGGATTTGTGGCAGCCCCAGGCAGTCCCTTCCTGGTGTGTGCCCCTGGTGCTTACACGTGTACAGGTTCTGCCACTTTGGTGCTCAATAAAAAAGTGACCAGTATATTTTTCAGCTCTTGCTAAGTGCAGTTGTGTGTTCCTGATGTCCACCTGGCTTCAGATTATGAAATTATGAAAAATTATGGAAAAAAGGACAAATGTTTTTGATTTTTTTTGTTGGGAATGCTCGGGAAATGTAGGCACAAGGAGATAAAGTAATTTTGTCCACTGGAAGGGGAACAAGAGACCCCCAAAACACAGCATCTTCCCTCCCAGAGGAGACAGCTTTGCAGGTCGGGAGCTCACTCAGTTCTTGGCACCACCATTTCCATTGCCCAAACAGGAGCTGATGGACAGTGCTGGAAAGAGAAGAGTGATGGTGACAGAAGTAGGTGATCCTTTTATTTGGACAGGTGTTTCCCATGTTGATTCAGAGCTAATGTTCTCTGCTGGAACTGCCAGCTCAGGTGGTTTGACCTGCACAAGCAGCTGCTTAGGAAGCTTTGCAAAGATGCCAAAGGATGGAAAAGCAAAGCAAGCCAGAGGCCAGAGCTGGGCTGGTGCCCACTGCAGGATACCAGATTTAAAGAGGAGCCTGGCACTAAGAGGCTGCTGAGCACTGAGTTTCCAGGAGCAGACAAGACTTCACTGTCCCACCAGCTCCACCCACACTGGTTTTGCTCACCTGCTTGGCTGGAGTAGGCAGGAGTCCTTCTGCATTGCTTCCCTGAAGCCATAACAGAGAAGCCACCAAGAAATTGCCTGTAAATTAACCCAGGAGAGGAGAGCAGTGGGTTTCTTTGCTTGAAAAAAGGTACCATTGAGGAGGGATCAGCTAGCACAAGGTGTCAGGGTAGCTCTTCAGTCTGGCAGTGAAGTCCTCCTGGGGATTTCTAGAACTTCTCATAATCCGTTTGGCTGGGAAAATGATAACTCCTGCCTCCTGATGTGAAGTCTAAGGTGGACTAAGTGCCTTGGCTTTCAAAAGAAGGAACTGTTTAGTGAAGACTGCAAAATTATGGTTTTGATTTCAACTTGTCTCCATGTTTTTTTCATGGAGACATGAAAACTCTACAAGTAGAGTTTCTCTTGAGGTAGTTGGCTAATGGACTTTGTGAAAAAGAATCTTGATGTGATCTACGACAGTTGACACTGAACTCAGCACTGGAATCAACAGGACAAACACTGTAATAAATCTTCAAGAAGTTAGAGGGCTGCATTAAATCTGCTGCATGCATCTCTAGGTTGGCATTCTGCAGAAGTTCTAAAAACAAGAATAAAAAAACCTAAAATTGCTGTCATTTCGATATGCCTGATTCAGAGCTCCATTAAACCTGGTGGTGCAGAAGTGTTTTGGGTCCCTTCAGGAAGCTATTCCATAGTTTCATGAGCAGTGAAGAAGCCCACAAGGTTGAGAAAACTCTGTAGAAGAGCCTTTGGACACTGACAATTTCACTTTGCCCACTGCATAGCAGGGATTTGTTCATCCAGGAGGCTGTTTTCTGAGGGCTAGATTTTTCTCTGGAGATGTCAGGTGAGCATCAATTGTCTGTCTTTGGCAAAAGGATTTACAGCATCATATAGAGTCCTTCACATATAAATTTAAAAGAAATCTTTTACAGGTGAGTTTATACAGGTAAGTCTTGTTTGTTTTCTCATTTTCATGACCTTTCTGTATAGATAAAGTAGCAGCACCCATGGGAGAAGCTTTGCAAAGCAGAAAAGACCTTTTGAGAGTTTCCATGTTGGAGATGTGGATGGTGGGGCTCAGCTCACCCACCTGAGCTGCATCCCCAGGTGAGTCTCCTGGGCTCAGCAGTGGAGGCTGTGCAAACAGAAACCCAGAAATTTAATTAAATTCCCCCTTCCCCTAGGAACCGACCTAAGGAACTGTTCCCCAGAACTCTGTTCTTTGCTTTTCAAACCAGGAGCAGAGGATGTTCTGCCCATGAGCCTGGGAAAAACCTGACCTGAAAGCAGAGTATTTGGATTTGGGGGTAGGAGCAAACTCAATAAATTCTACCCATGCACCAGAGGGTTTTTCCCTCAAGGTGGCACAAGAGGAACAGAAGTGTGGCAAGGCCTGGTTCAGGGGAGGGAAGCAGGTGAAGGAGCTGTGAGTTTAGAAGAGAAAGCAGCACCCTGCCCTGGCAGTGGCACCCTTTGGGTTTCACATCATCTCAGATTACAGCTGCTTTATCTTCATAGCAGGTAGTGTCTGTTTTTAAAAAGAAAAAAAAAAAAAAAAAGGGTTCCCAAATTACCTGCTTAAAATAGAATCTGAGCTTTATTAACCAATTAAATAGAAAATACTATAAAGGCACTATAATCAGGTTGTATGTTATATTTTTATAGTCTGAAAATGATGGCTTGTACCAGAATGAAGAAAACCAACTCATATTAGTGTTGCTTCTTTTTACATTATAGTCTTGATTCAGTTTATTCTCAGCATTTTCTGAGCCGTAAGATAGCAAAACACATGGATTTTCCATTAGATCTCCTAACAGAGAGAAATCAAAAGCAGCAAGAAAATGGAACTTCATTTCATTCAGTGGTTTTGCAGAATGCATGGCCAATTGTCAGCAATTACTTTTTCTTTCTTCATTTATTCAGTGTCACTGCTGCTAAAATGTAATTTCCCATTATGGAACTGAATGGACATAAAGATGACAGAGAGGGCTGTGATCCTGAGCCCAGATAATATTATTGCTCCCAAGCTGCAGGTCTGCTGCAATAAATAATAAACCAAAATGCACCAATTATTCTGGTGCATTGTCATGCTCATCAACTCATATTTCTCCTTTCCTGTGTCAGTATTTTTGCTGTACCCCTCACTGTAGCATCCCTCCCCCCTAAACCCAAGTCTGGGGGAGAAGGAAGGTGATGGCAATGCTGGAGAACACCAGGTGCCCCCACACCAACCTGAGATGTGGCACTTTGGTCCCTGCCCACACCACAAAGATTCTGGATTTTGTTCTTCTCTGGATTGTGTACTCAGTGCTGAGCTACGTGAGTTTGCACAAGCAGCAGCTTTTTGCCAAGAGGAGGAAATTAAACAAGGAAACAGCCAGAGGCTGTTGCTCAATTACTCATATTGTCCATGGCACTTGGCTAACAAGAACCATGCTTGGGACCACACAGCCCAGCTGGAGCCAGGAGAACCCCAGAAGCTCACCCAGGCTCCCATTGGGCCCAGTTTGCCAAATGCCAGTTGTAAGGATGATGGTGAGATTTCAGGATGAGAAAAGCTAGAATAACTCTCAACAAATCTTTTTTTTTCTCCCTGCCTAAAGAGAGGGAAGATGCAGGGAAGACGTTTTTCACCACTTTCCTATCAGAGACACAAGGGATGACTCAATGTCATTCCAAGGTTCTGGATACTGGGAATGCACTGAGATGAACAGAAGGATGGGATTCCCTGCCAGGCAGGACCTGCTTTGCCTTACCAGAAGCATGACAAAGCCATCTGACTGGGCTCCAGGCTCTTACAAAAGCTACCCGTGAGCCTGGGGGTGTTTTCCCACCTAATTCCCACTCATATCCATGAAATCTAACTGTCTACCCTTTGGGAATCTGGACTGCCTTCAAGCCTGGGTGAAGCACCTTTCTGAGACCCTGGGCAGGGCCCGGATTTCAGCTGCTTGAAAAATCAGTGGCCAACATTACCTCTGGGATATTTTCCCATGGGAAGGAGGGCTGTTGGAACGATGCTGGAACTTCATCTCCTTGACACATCCAGTGGGGTCATTAAGAAAGCATTTCTCAATCAGGAGCTGAGGGAGTTGGGAAGCTCTAGCTGTGTTTTACAAGAGCCCAACTATTTGCAGGGTGTTTCCCAATCGCTTTGTTTTCTCCTCAGTCTGGAAAGAAGCCCTCCAGGAAACTGCACATACACTTTTCTCTGTCTGGGAATGACCTTTATTCCCTCAATGCACTTTTTACTGTCAAAGGAGGATCTTAACCTCATAGTTTACACCTTAGAGATGATTTAAGCCTAAGCATCCTGTAGTCGTGCTGCCTGGGGGAGGATGTAAGGTGTCCTGATGCAAACCACAGCACAAGACTCCTTGACAGGCAGCTATAACTCTTCAGACAGCTATAAATCTTCTTTCCTGGTTGAGTTCAGCCATCCACCATGCAAGCCCTCCCCTCCAGCAAACAAAAGACTGTTGTTTTGGGGTTTTTTTACAAACTAGGATCACAAACTCACACATCGCTCGCATTCAATACCCTCTCCTGATGTAAATACTTACAAATACCTGCAGTTTGGTGACTGGAACTTTTTTTCAAGGAGGATTTCCCCAGCTTAGAAGTTTAGAAACAGGCTCAGCAATGTGTTTAACCTGTCCTGTCCTTGCATGCAGCACCTTTGGTGCAACAACTTCCCTATCTGCCTCCCCGGCATGTGGCACCGCCGACGCTCCTCCCGCAGCAATTTTGCAGAGGGCGGAGGAAAACACAGCCCTGCAAAACCTCAACCTGCTCTTCAGGTACCAGCAGTGCACACACATAAGGCCACCTCACTCCTCTATCACCCACGGTCTTAAACCCAGGGCAGGGTTTGATGGGTGAAGCACCTTGCATCGCTGCTCAGAGGGTGCTCAGCTCCCCTCCGGCACCGGCGGCCGAAGGCGTGACTTGGCAGCAGGTAAATGCTGCCTCTCCCTGCCTGCAACCTGCTCTCCCTGCCTCTAACCTGCCTCTCCCTGCCTCTAATCTGCCTCTCCTTGCCTGTAACCTGCTCTCCCTGCCTACAACCTGCCTCTCCTTGCCTCTTAACTGGAGCTCCACACTTGCAGGGCGATTGGAGCCACCGGCCCGCTGGCCCCCGGGGCTCTTCCCACCGCCGGGCAGTGAAGATGATAGAAGGAGGTTTCACCAAACTCTTGAAGAAAAGATCATTTTTCCACTTGGTGCAGAAATACCAACCCCTTGGAAGCGGCGAGCCGGAAGAGGAGGTGAGGATTGCTGATGGAGCTGCTGAAATCATTGGTGTGATTGGGGTTCATTTTCTCTATTTTGTCTGCTTTGTCCCACCAGTGACTTGATATTGCTTGGGAAGGACATTAATGATGTTTGCCAGGCAGGGAGGTGAGGTGGGGATATTTGTTGCTGTGCAATACCCCCAGGACGTGTAGCTCAGGCCAAAGTCCTGGCCAGGAGCGTGGTTCTCTGCCCTGAGGAGGTTCCAAACTAACAAAACCCAGCAAAGCTCCAGCTGGGTGGGCTGTAGGTGCTGCACGAGGCTTTCTGGAGCCTTACACCAAACCCAAGGGCTGTTTCAAGCAGAAGGGTAGATGAAGAGTGAGGATAACCCTGTCCCCAGGGCCACCCTGGGCCACCTGTGCCAGTGGTGGGTGGATGGGCTGTGCCCCCTCGGGGTGTCTCTGTGCTGCTGTTGCTGTCAGTGCTGGTGAGGAATGGTTTGAGGAGAGGTTTAGCTCAGCCTTGCTAAGGCCACTTCAAAATGCTGCTTTCTTTTCTTGGGAAAGGCTGATGTATGAACATTGGTTTCCTCCTCTCAGCTTTCACTGCCTCTCCTCAGTGCAGATGCACCAAAGAGTGGCCAGTGGAGGGTTAGGTGACACATTTGTTGTTCTCCTGGGTCTTTTACCACAAAACCTTAAGGTCTGGGATTATTTTATTATCACGTTTGCTCAGCACAGGGATTCCCCTTGCTCAAGTCCCATATTTTTTCTCCCACATGGGTTACCTTCTCCCACATTATGTTCTCCCACGTAAACCAAATCTATCTAATTCCTTCATTACGCAGGCTTAGCCCTTGGTCCCATCCCAATGAACACCATCCACACACTTGGAAATATTCCTGTTCTTTTCCATGACCATCTGACAGAGGTCTTTTCTCAGACGTCATTTCAGCTAATCCTCTGCTCTCTTCTGAATCTTGCCTTTCCAGAATGGGGGGTTGTTGGTCACTGCTGCAGGGAGAAGAAAATAAGACACAAAACCCTTGGGAAGCAGTGATTTCTGATCTTACAGAGTCAGGAAGCCACCAGCAATTAGTCTGGCTTGTTCTTTGGTGGAACCATTTCTATTGCACCAAAATAATATGTATTGACTTCTAAATCTAAACTCTTCTTGAATTTTAGCTCTGGTTGTGCAGTGTGATATATTTATAAACAGGTTTTGGTTACAGGTGTAGACAGCAATGTGAGATGACAAAAGGAATTTGATAAATCAAGAACATCTTCTCAGGCTATGGTTTAGGCTGGTAAATGCCTCATATTTCCTCTAAGGATGGCATCTTGGTTCTTCACTTGAAAAGAGTTGCAGATCACTTTGAGTCTTAGGGATGTTAAGTATTTTGGTCCAAGGGTTGTCCTAAGACTTGAAGCTGTGAGTCCAGGAGGCCTGATGGGACTCAAGCCAGGAAAAAATAGATAAATTGTGGGCTGGGAAGGAAAAGCCCCAGCACTGGTAGCTGTGAGGTGGTGGGCAGCACACAGGCTCTGGGCTGGTGTTCTCTGGAGAGGGCAGAACAGTTAAATTCCACATCAAAGCACAAGCCCAGCCTGTGTCTGGACTCTGCTGTATAGAGTTTCAGCTCTTTTTCTACAGTGGCTCATTCAGAAGCACAGGGAGTTTTTGTGGTGCTGATTTATGGGTTTTGGGTTTTTTTGTGTGTGAGGACTGTGTGTTTGCTGCAGAAATCTGAAGAGTATCTACAGATTTTTCTTCTGAGCATCCAAGGCTGTGTGTGTGTGTGTGTGTGAGCCCATGTGCCTGTGTGTTCATGTGTGTTTGAAAGTGAAAAAAAAAAAAAACAAAACCCTGTCCACTCTCTAATCTCCTTTTCCCTTTACCCATGTACCAGGGTCACCCCTGTGGCACCCAGTGCACCCAATGGGTGCATCCAAGCACAGGTTTCCCAGGGGGCTGCAGCCCTCTGCTCCCAATAATTTTTAACCTGATGGGATGGGAGGTTTTTCTAACACCATCCAGGACATTCTGTCCCTCTCCACACTAGGGCCTCCATTTCCACTCACAGGGCTGCTGGGACTGGTGATGCTCAAGCCTGGTCCCATGGGAGTCACAGGAGGGTGGCAGTGGGAGGGAGCTGTATAGACAGGCACAGGTCTCCCTCTGCCTCTTTCATCCCAAAATAACTGAATCCCAGACCTTTAAGGTCCCAAAGAGCATCAGGGTGGGAGAGGAGTTCAGCATGGAGAGGTATTGCCAGCCCACCAGGGACCTGCTGTGCTTCAGGGGCTTTTTCTTTTATTACCTTTAGGAAGAGCTGGCTCCTACCCCAGGCACATCTAGGTAGTAGATTTTAGTGCAGTAAGATCTTCTTTACAGTTGTTAGGAATTTTCCTTTCCAATTGTTGCATTTCACCTCACCAAACCCCCACTTTCCCCCACAGCACCTGATGCAGTCAAGAGGCAGCAGCCATGAGACTGAGTATGGATATTTCCCAGCCCTGGCCTGTGTTTAGGGCTAAATTACCATTGCAGGCTGGGTCAAGGCTTTTTTCTATTTCAGGTTTCACACCAATCAACATGAATCTCCTGGAGAGTTTCACAGGCTCCATATTCTCCTGGCTATGCAGAGCATCCTTGTCAGGAGAGTTTCATTATCACACAAGTGCCTATTCTTTAATATACTCCCAAAATAAACTAAACAGTGCAGTTTTCCTTCCGAGGAGAAAAAGAGGGACTGTGGGATTGCCTCATGTTTTCAGCTCCTCAGAAGTATCAAGCCCATTTCTAAAAACTTCCAGCAGGCAGGAATTACCTCTCTCATCCAGCTCCACTGGATTTTGGGCTGAGAGCTGCAGCAGGATATGGGGTTGGCTCCAGGGGTTCATTCCCCAGGGGTCCATGGTTCCAGGGAAATCACTTTTAGGTGTAAGCTAATCAATGCAAATTACCTCCTCCCAATAAAGCTGTTCATTTCACACCAACCCTGACTGGAGAGCTCAGGGAGCTGCCACTCTTTCTATTGATCCATGGCTCAGCTCCATCTGTGAGCTTTTTGTCATTGGTTTCCTCCATGCCTTTTGGAAGGTAAATATTAACTAAAGAGCCCTGGGTTTCCTGCTGGCTCAGGGGGACTGTAGGAATCTCACCCCCCAGCTCCTTTAATTAAAATTTAAACTCCTCTGAGGCAAGGCTGTACCTTGATGACTGTGTGTGTCCCCAAGCAGCACACAGCCTGTAGGAACTGAGATAATCCAGCCCAGCAGTGGACATAAGTTATGTTTCTACATCTGATGGAACAATATTTTCTTCCCAGCAAGTCTTTCCATCTCCTTAGGTGCAGGGGTGGCTTTTGGTCTTGCAGTGTCTGGAAGGTGAGTTCCAAGGAACTGCTGATTTTGTTCAAGCAGGACACCTAAGTGGGAATAAACCATCTGTTTCAAACACAAAAGGGACTTTTTGTCCCTTTTTTTGTCCCTTCTAGAGATGTCTGCTAAGGAAATGTGGAAATGAGGGTGATGCCTAGGGCTGGTGCTCCTCAAACCACTGGAGAAATATTGCAGCTTCTTTGGGCAAAATGTGGTCACCAGTGTGAGGGACACATGGAAGCAGAAAAATCAGTGGAAATCTTGGGCAAATTGCTGGGGTTTTGGAAAGGCAGTTTGTTCTGGGGCAAACTGAGCCTTGTACAGCCCAAGGGATCCCAGGAAACTTCTGCTGGGAGCAGGTTGGTGCTGGCACCTCCCATGTTAGTGGCTGCACTGTGGGTCAGTAAAGAGCCAGAAAATGGGTCTTGCAGCATATGGAAATGGCAGAAAGCTCTTTTAAGGAGCATGGCTTAGAGATGCATCTGCTCCATCTGCTTTGAGCTTCCCAGAAGCCACAAAACACATCCAGAGAGATTTTCTGCATTTATCTTGAGCTTTAGATTGCAAAAGAGTGGATGTTCCTGGAAGCCTCCTGAATATTCATGGAAAGTCTGATTCTCCAAATACTACTTTGAAGCACCTCTGAGGTCCTCTAGACCCTTATTTAGGAGCTGTTCTGAGCTAGCAGCCAGAAGCCAATGCCAAATTCCTTCCACCTTGCTTCTCTTTCACTGACCACTCCTCTCTGTGCTGTGTGAATGAAGGGAAATGGGAATAAGTTCCCTGTCCTTGGGAAAGGTGAGATTTCTCCCTCTCTCTACCTAACCTGCAATAGGCTGAGATTTTGGGGCATGCTGCTGCCCTGGAAAGAGCACTTTGGAAAAGGAGATGAGGGATCTTGAAAGAGAAGCAAGGTCAGGTGCTGAGGCCCTAGAGCCAGCAGCATTGGTAAAGAGCAGAGGAGACTTTTACTTCTTCTTACTGGCTCAGAGACCTTTTTAGCTGATATTTTCTGCTCATTTATTGCCTTTAACACAGATAAATGCTCATCTTGGGCAGGATACCTGTAGCCAGCAGAGCCCAGCATGTTTTCCTGACGAGGGTGGTGACATCTGCTTTGGTTTTTGCTAACCCAGCTCCTCGTTGCCTTTCTTCTACTCCAAGGATGTGCAGGTTAATAAAGATTATTAATGAATGGGGTGAAACTCTGTGATTTAGGAAGTGTTTTAGGCAACTGTGAAGTCCCACAACTGGCAAGGTGAGAGAAGGGAATGGGATGAAAGGAAAAAGCAAAATGCTTTTATTAACTGTTCTCTAATGACTGCTTTATCTCCTTTACTCTGACCCAGGAGTGTGAGCTGGGAATAATTGAGCAGGAGAAGGAGGTGACAGTTCTGCCCCCCAAAGAAGCCTGTAAATGCCACAAAGAAGACTTGGCAAAAGCTTTAAATGTAAGGGGGAATACAGGTATTTGTGGGGAGAGACTGAGCAGCAAAATTGGTCTTTGGTTTCATGTGTAAACCCCTGGAATGCCTCTGCCTTGGCGTGGGATGAAAACTCATGTTCGGTGTTTGGGGCTCAGCACTGGGCATTTGTGCTCCCCTTTGTTCCCACCTTGCTAATTTTTTAAATCCAGACAAAACAAATATTACTCTATCTCCATTTCCTTTCTTTGGATTTTGTCAGGGTGTTTTATTCTTTTTTCTTTAAACATACAGTGAAATCAGAAATCAGTTCGTTCCTTTATTATTTTACCTTTCTAATTTGTCATCTGTTATATTATTTCTCACTTCTGGAAACAGGGTTGGGGTTTTTTTTTGGTTTTTTTTTTAAATAACCTGAGCTTACTTTATGGGTTTCTGTAATGGTTGATGGTGAAGTTTTATAGTTTAACTGAAATAAATATCAGCAGAAAAACAATGGAAAGCTGTATATTTTTTTTTTGGGGGGGGGGGGGGGGCTTACTGTCTGCTTACTGTTTTTTTTTTAATTTAATTTTGCCTTAAGAAATTTTCTGTAACTATTTTACAATATGTAATGTTTGTTGTTTGTGTGGTTTGGGTTTGTGTTGTTTTTTTTTAATTTCCCTCCAGGTTGATTTACAAACTGGACTCTCTGGGTTTTCTGTGCTACAACGCAGATTAAAACATGGCTGGAATGAATTTTCAGTGGAGAATACAGAGCCAATATGGAAGAAATATCTGGACCAGGTAAGGATTTTCTGCACAGATTCTAATTTTGTGGCAAAAATCCCTGGCTGGGTTGGCCTGAGTGTGTCTCTACATTGAAATATTCAGGTTTTCTACTTCTATGGATTCAGCCTTGGAAGAGGATGTGCCCCAGATACAGGCACTGTCTGTTCCCCTGGGAAAGACCACATCTTTTAAGTGAGACAGGCAGACTTGGCTTTGCCTGATTTAATTCCTTCCCATCAGTTCCCACATTAGCTAAACAGAGTGGTAACTTTCTCAAGTAAGAGAAAGTTCCCTAAAATCTGTGCTTAAAAGTGAAAATATTGAAGATCCAATTCCCATAGCCCTGGGTTTAGCAGTGAGTCTAGCAGATTAGCTGGAGGAGAAAGAAAAAAAAAATTTAAAAAGAGGATTTCTGGTTTCAAATTCTAAAAAAGACAATAAAGTTTTTGTTTGTACCTATCGTGCCTCCAAAGAGCTTTTAGAGTCAGTCCTGCAAAACTGAACCTGGCCTGTGCAGGCAAGGGAAAAGAGAGGGAACTTCTGTCTCTTGGTGTGAGCTGTGTCCCCCAGGTCCCTGTCCATCTCCTAAGGGGCAGTGGGTGACCCAGGACCCTGCATCAGCCCAACCAGAGATGCCAGGCAGAACCAAGCTGCTGTCTGGAGCAGGCTCCCTGCAGCAACCCTGCACATGTCTAATCCTTTCTGAGGAGCTCTGAGGCCAGCTCAGGCTCAGCTGCTCCTTATTGAATTTTACAGTGCAATTGGGTTTTGTTTCCCCAGTTTAAAAACCCCCTCATTCTCCTGTTGCTGGTTTCTGCCTTGGTCAGCATCATCACCAAAGAGTACGAGGACGCTGCCAGCATCACCGTGGTAGGTGACATCTCTCCTGCACCCCAAGCTGCTGCTCCCTGAAGTCATTTTTGCCCAGTTCTGTAATTCCTCTTTCTTCACAGGCAGTCCTCATCGTGGTCACCGTGGCCTTCATCCAGGTATGTCAGATGGAGCTTGGCTCCACGGCCAGGGCTGTCAGAAGTCATCCTGCTCACGTAACTTGCCTGTCTTCTCCTTTCTTCTTTAAAAGGAGTATCGCTCGGAAAAATCTCTGGAAGAACTTAACAAGCTGGTCCCCCCCGAGTGCAACTGGTGAGATGAATAGGGTTTGGGGATCTTAACAGTGTTTGGCAGAACAGGCCAGTGAAAAAAAAATTAATCCAGGTCATCATGTACATGAGGAGAAGCCGGGAGTCTCTCCTGGCTCCAGGAATCCTGGGACAGCAGGGAGTGGTGGCACCGTGTCTGGGTGTAAGGAACAAGGAAATGGGGTGAAGTAACTCGAAAGTAGGAACCCAGAGGAATTAAATTATAGAATGGTTTGGGTTGGAAGAGACCTTAAAGATCATCCAGTTCCACGGGCAGGGACATCTCCCACTCAGCCAGGCTGCCTCAAAGCCCCGTCCAACCTGACCTTGAACACTTCCAGAGCTGGGTTATCCACACCCTCCCAATGCCACCTGTCCCAGTGTCTCACCACCCTCACACTGAATCAAGGGACAAAAGATTCCCAGGAACAACCCTCCTGACACCCTCCACAAGGGTCCCTGCAGCCCTGTGTGTGTCACTGACTCCCCTTGCAGGACAAACCTCACCTGAATTTTTTGGGGGGCTTTACAGAAGCCTGGCCCCTGGCTGAGTGGCACTAAAGGGCAATGAGCAGAGGTGGAGATGGGCTGGGCTTCCTCACCCTTGCTGTGTGTACACCCTGGGCAGGAATTGTCATGCAGATGGGTGACACCATTGCCCTGGGAGCAGTTTTGGGGTGTATGGGATAGCGTTGCCCCGATGGCTTTTGATGCTCAGTGTCAGTGCCTTAGGTTGCAGGGAACATTTTGCCTCTTTCTGTCTTTGCAAATCAGTTTTGTCCTGGCCAACATAAACAAGGCATGAGGCTCAGAGGAACCTTGCACTGCAAAAGCACCCTGGGGTTTTATTCCTGTCCAAAGTCCAGCCAGGTTTGAACCTTACAAACTCCACTCTTTGTTCTTTATTTATTTATGATATGACACCATAAGCATCTAACAACTTGAAAGACTGTACTTTTTATACAGTAGTGAAATACCAGGGGTAATTCCAACTTTAAAAATCTTCTTTTTAGGTTAAAGAATCTGTGTTTCGTTATTTAAAGCCTGAGCCACAGGAAATCACACTGGTTTGTCACTCTTAAGTACTGTTTAAGTCACTTATTGCTCAAATGCAAATCTTCCATAACCTACCCATCTGTTTATGAATTAAAACTGAGCCCAATCTGAACATAGTCATCTTTCCTCATCATTAAGATGATTTTATGTTCTTATTTACCTTGGAATCTCTTTAGGGCAGAGCTGTTGCAGTCTTGTTAATCATATTCCCAAGCCTCCAGAAGGAATAAGAACCTGGTTTCCTTTCTTCTTTTCTCATTTGTCTAATGTAGCCTGAGGGAAGGGAAACTACAGCATCTTCTAGCACGAGAGCTGGTGCCTGGAGACATCATATTCCTGTCTGTTGGTGACAGGGTTCCTGCAGACCTCAGGCTGATAGAGGTAAATACAGCTACAGGTACCAGAGCCTGTTTTGTAAATCCCTCGTCTTAACAGTGCCAGAAACGTGCTTTTTTAATTAGGTTACAGATCTGCTGGTGGATGAATCCAGTTTTACTGGAGAAGCTGAACCTTGCAACAAGACTGACAGTGTTTTACTGGAAGCTGGAGACATAACCACGCTGAGCAATGTTGTTTTCATGGGGACCCTGGTGCGATATGGGAAGGGCAAAGTGAGTCCTGCCAGGCCCAGTTTTTTTCTCAACATTGGTCGTGGCATCTCTAGGTTGTTTTCAACTCCCCCTCTCTTTGTTTTGCTTCTTTTCAGGGTGTAGTTATTGGGACGGGTGAAAATTCGCAGTTTGGAGAAGTCTTCAAAATGATGCAAGCTGAAGAGGTAAAGAAGTTTTTGTGTCTCTGGAAATGGTGGATGTGTTCTGGGGGGGAGTTTGTGAGGAGAAGCAGTTCCAAGAGTTAATGCACTGGGTTACTTTGTTTCTGTACCTGTGTGACTGATGGAAACCAAAGTGCTGTACCCAAAAAAGAAGGTTATAAGCACAATTTAAGCTTCCAAATCCAGACTTGGGATGTTCACCTTGTGTCTGTCTGACTTGGTAGTCACCCAAACATCATAGTTTCTTCCCCCCATCCTCCCCCTATGTATATAAATTTTATTTTTATATGGACCAAAATGTCGGGGGCCAGAGCTCTGAGAGTCTAGAAAAGAGTTAACTTTTGATCCATTAATGTAAGAAATCACAGCAAAGCAGAAGTAGACACTTCTGGGTAATGTGTATGAAAGCCTCTGGAACAGGGATGCGTGTCCAAACTTTTTATCCCTGTCCCAGAGGCTTTGCATGCACATTATCCAGTCCTGAACTCAGTCACTAAGGTCCTTTGCTGATTTAGCCCTTAGTCTGTCTCTACCTTGGCTCCCCAGCTGTAAATTAATATAACTCTTCTTTTTGTCCCACTTTTTGCTTGTCTTGAGTGCACTAAGGCAGAGACTCTCTCCCTGTGGGGTGATCCATGCCCAGCAGACCCCTTGGGGAGGGTTTAGGATGGGTAAAGTTATACATTGGGTACATGAAGGGACCATGGTGCTGATAACCAGGGCTGTGTAGGTCAGTTCTGGGCTGACTGTCACCTTTTTATCCTACGTAAAAAGCAGAGAAAATCAGCTATTCTCTAATGTTTCCAGACTCCCAAAACACCTCTCCAGAAAAGCATGGACAGACTGGGGAAGCAACTCACTCTTTTCTCCTTTGGCATCATTGGTGAGTCAGATGCAAAGCTCATACTTGAGGGCCTCCAGCAACAGTTAAAGAAAGCTATGGATTTATTAATTTTTTCAAGTTTTTAATAAAATTATTTTCTCCCACCAGGTTTAATAATGCTCATTGGCTGGCTACAGGGGAAGCAAATCCTCAGCATGTTCACAATTGGAGTCAGGTGAGGACTGGAGAACACCTTTCTCTTGGATTTCTAATGAAACACATCCCAGGGAATTCCCTGTGCAAAACAATGGGCATTTCAAAAAAACTTCAGTAACACCCTTCATAAATACATATTGATCTTGCATTGGTGAAATTAATGTGAGCTTTACAACAGAGTTTAGTAGGAGAAAAAAAAAAACAATCAAACAAACCAAAACCACAAACCAAACAAGTTTATATAATTATGGAAATCAGTATTTTGAAAATCTTCACTGGCTTTTCCATCTCATCCACCTGTGAATGTCCTTTCCTATCTGTACTTTGAGTTTAGAGGGCGTGTAGCAACAGCAAACATTAACATTTGCTGCTCTTATTGGGTTTGCACTTAAAGATAGGAATGTGCATTTCAGTGGCATGGGGAGCATGCACAACCTCTTCACCAAACATAATAAAATGTGTGCTTTTAGTAGTATCCATAAAACCTGCTGTTTGGTGTTGTCATGGCTCTAAAATCAATCCTTAAAAAAAAAAAAAAAAGTGTCCTATAGAAATGAAACCAAAACCAAAGATGAGAAGGTTCTGCCCACTTGTAAGAGAGGAGATGAGGGGCTGTGTGTGGCCAGGAGGCAGCAGCTGATGTGTGAGCCATGATGCTAAGGAATATTCAACATCTGTCCTCAGGAAGTTGAATAAATGAAATTAAATCAAATCCCTAAATCCCAGCTTAGCTAGAAATTAATGCCCTTTGGCAGTGCAAAAGAAGAAAAGTATTTGGTCTGATAAAATCATCCAGAAGAAGGTTGAACAGTCAGACATATATCCTGCTTTTGGATTTATGGGGTGCCACAAGTCCCACTAACCCCTCCCATTTAGATGCCCACCTTTAAGCAGGAAAACTCATCCCAAGGAAACATCCCTTTGCCATATTTGGGTTAGTACTTATAGTTTGACCCATCTGATGAAGTTTTTTTCCCTCTGCTGTCCCCAGCCTGGCAGTGGCTGCCATCCCAGAGGGTCTTCCCATCGTGGTCACCGTGACTCTGGTGCTGGGTGTTCTCCGGATGGCCAAGAAAAGGGTGATTGTGAAGAAGCTGCCCATAGTAGAAACCTTAGGTAAGGCTGCACCCACCTGGCTCATCTGCCAGGCTTCCAAACCTGAACTGAAATAACAGTGACCTAGCCAAGGGAGCCTTGGTCTGAGCTGGAAGATGCTTACTGGGCCAGAGAAACCTGCTCAGACTTCCATACATTTTCTATCCTGTGTTCCTCACCCTTTTCCCTTATTTTAGTCAAATTATCATGCTAGGAATGGTGCCACCCAATCCATGGTACTGGCTGGGGGGATCAGAACCCCTCTGCACTTTCCTTCCTTTCCTTCCTTTCCTTCCTTTGCTTCCTTTCCTTCCTTTGCTTCCTTTCCTTCCTTTCCTTCCTTTCCTTCCTTTCCTTCCTTTCCTTCCTTTCCTTCCTTTCCTTCCTTTCCTTCCTTTCCTTCCTTTCCTTCCTTTCCTTCCTTTCCTTCCTTTCCTTCCTTTCCTTCCTTTCCTTCCCTCCCTCCCTTTCCATTCTGTGGGATCATCCTGCAGATCCATCCTCTCCTCATGTTTGGTTAAAACAAAGTACAGAGCCTGGTGTGGCATAAGCAAAACCATTTCTCCTTCCACAGCCTGTGTGACCATCTCCCTGTTTTCCAAAGACTCATGGAAAACAGGGATAAAGACACCCTGAGAAGGTGTCCAGCCCACCTTCACAAGTGCAGGACAGAATGAACTGGAAGGAAATTCCTCTTCCTTTATCTTCAAATTAATCCATATTCCCAGGTTGCTGGATTCCAGGCTTTGCTGCTCCCCCCTTGGTCAGTGGGGCAGTTCCATGCAGGAGCAGACATGCTGTGCTTTTGGTACCACTCAGTAAATAGTTCAATAAATGCCAAACTTGGCCCATGCAGTCACAAATACCTGCTGCTCCACCAGATCCTTCAGCTAAGATCTGTCTGCCTTGAAAATGCTGCCATTGTTTGAACTGCCCTTGTTTGTTCTGCAGTTAAGGAATCTTAGCACCCTTATTTTATTATATCTGCCCTGACCCAGGACATCTGAACCAGCCTTATCTCATGAAGAATTTTGTTCTGGTAGGGCACTGCCCAAGTAGGTGTAACTGTCTGAGCTGGAATATGCTTACTGTGCCAGAAAAACCTGCTCAGACTTCAATACATTTTCTCCCTTGTGTTCCTCACCCTTTTTCCCTTATTTTAGTCATTTTCCTTGCTTTCCTTCATTCCCTGACCTCTGCAGGGCAGCCTGAGCATGGCAAAACCTGCCTTGGTTTGTTGGGCCAGCTCTGTTAAACTTCTGAAGATGATCCTTCATCTTTGTCTGATTCTTTAATTGCCAATAACCGAAAATGAAATGTTGGAGGTTACAGCTTTACTCTGTCCTAATTCTTCAACTCAGCAATTAATTGCAGCCCCATCTGCTTTGTTCTCTCCTGGAGGTCATCACGTTCCTGGGGCTTCTGCCTCAGCAGTATGGTCACCTCCAGAGCCAGGGAGGATACTGAAGTTTTAGACTTAGAAGAGATATACTTTTTTTATTATTATTTTGGGGTTGTGGGGGGGGGGGAGTTTGGTTGTTTTTTAGGTTTTTTTATTTAAAAAAACCCATCTGAAAAAGCATGTGGCAGAGTGGGAATTTGATGTGGCTGTTCAGAATAGGACAGCTGCTCTGTTGAGAGCTCAAAACATTGATCAGCTCTCTGGAGATCAATACCTTCTCTGATTGCCCTCCACAGGCTGCTCAAGACAACGTGTCCCTCTTTAGGTGTCTCCCACCTCCACTCCCATCGAAATTATGTCCACACACAACACCCTGATATATGCTCAAAACCTTTCCATACCCCAGCCTGTTGGGAAACTCATCCATTTCCTGGTGTTTTCTCCCTTTTCTCCCCGGTGCAGTTTAAGTCACACCTGGAAAACACGTTCTCCCTCTTCTGAACCTCGTTGTTCATTACTGAACGTTATTTATTAGTTCTGATTAAGAATTCCCCTGCATCAGGTTGCTGCAATGTCATCTGCTCAGACAAGACAGGGACCCTGACAGCCAACGAGATGACTGTGACTCGGCTCCTGACCTCAGATGGCTTCCAGGCAGAGGTATGGGTGAGGTGACCAGGGACCCCCCTGCTCGAGTCCAGGGGGGTGGGTGAGTTGCTTTTAGCTCAATTAGACCCAAAAGAGGGATGCTGAATTAGTCCCCAAACAAACAGTTCCTAGGACAACCTCTCTTCAGTCAAAACAATATAGTTGGATTATGTATTTCGGTTTACCAACAGCACTCAGAAATACAGAGAAGATGTTTGAGAAAGGTTACTATATATTCACATTGAGATCTTAGATTGAGATAATCACCATTAAAACAATTTATTCAGGTAAAATATCATCAAATCTGAATTTTGTGAGTAACCTCTTTGTATTTAAATTGTTTAGTGTATTTTTATCTAACTGAATAGCAGCTTTTCTTACAAATCTGCTAGCAGGCAGAGGTGGGGCCAAGTGTACAAAAGCTGCTCAGATACCATAAGGATATTCAGTGGCAGTTCTCTGCACTCACTGTAAATATTGCAACCTGCCACTGGCCCTTGTGGGTTCATCTTCTGTGGGAATATGTGAATGTCTTGATCCTCCTGCTTGGTTCATGCATGCAAAGTGGGTGAAAAAAACCAGCCTGGAAACTGTAAGGCAGTGGAGACACAGGTCAGTAAGGTAAAACCAGTGAACCCACCACTACCCCAGGGCTGGAAATCCTGCCTGAGCTACAAAAGATTTCTGAACTCATGGCAAAAAAGTTCTGCTTAAGATAAGGTGATTCTTTTTGTTCCTGTACAGGTATTTTATATTATACTTTAGCAGCCCTTCCTCTAAACCCTGCTTTCAGCTAGAAAGGATAATCCCAGCAAACCTTCAAAAGCAGAAATGTGCTCAAGTACACAATGTTGTTCACTCCTGCCTGGCACTGAGAAATTTGCTTTTTGTCTCTCTATTCCTCAGGTCACTGGGGTGGGCTACAATGGAGAAGGAAATGTTTATCTCCTGCCATCAAAGGAGATTCTTAAAGAGTTTTCCAATGTCTCAGTGGGGAAACTGGTGGAGGTAAGTATAAATTATGAACCAGCTTGACTTCCTCTCATTCAGCTTCCAGTTGCAGAGGTTACTTTGGGTCATGAGTGTGAAAAATGCCACTTTTGTAACTCTAAAATGGTCTTGATAGAGAATTCTCATGGAAAGGCTCTGAATAATTGTGATATAATAATTCCCAAAGCTTGGGAAGCAATCATAAGACATGTAAAGAGACACCAGAATCAGCTTCAGGTGTCACTGACATTTTGCATAAAAATACAGTTCTGGCAGAAGGGACACTGATTAATTTTACCACATTTAAGTTTTTAATGTGGACAGATTCTAGGCTTTAATTAACTACTTGGTCACTTTATAAGCATACTGATCACTTTATAATCCATACTGTCCCTGGGTTTCATGTTAGCATGAAATAAAATCTCACACATTCCACTAGAAGGCTAAAGTGCAGTGTTTGAGTAGTGAGATGGACTGAGATGGACTTTCAAATGGAGATTAAGTCTTAATTTATCTATAGTGCATGTCAGAAGCAGTACTAGGAGAGAGTAATTTTCATGATTTATCAAAACAAAGATAATATATATATATGTATAATGTTTTGCTTGGTGTGACTTTATGCAAAATGTAACATTTTACTAAAATATTGATGTATCCTACAGATTCAAAGGGGTTTAGAAACCACAGGAGCTGATCTCAAGACCTATTGCTGTAGGGAATAGCACATCTTTTGGGATGTGACTGCTTTTCTTCTCCAGTCTCTCATCTGAAAAAGTGAAAAAGCTGTGAATTTGATAATGAAAAAAATCAACCATGTATCTGTGTCCCTGTCTCTAGGCTGGCTGTGTGGTCAACAATGCCATTATCAGGAAAAACAGTGTGATGGGACAGCCCACAGAAGGAGCTCTCATTGCCCTTGCAATGAAGGTAAGAGTGTAAAGATTAAAAATCTCTCAGAAACTAAAAACAAACAGAAAAGAGCTGCAATTGTTAGGTCTGACAACATTGATCAGACTGTTTTAAAGTCCCCAGACTGGTTTTAGTCTTTTCTTGTCTTTTCTCCCCAAGGTCATCAATGTGGACCTCTCCCTTGTAGTTCTCTTGTCATGGACAAATACCTTTCCTCAGCTTCTGTGCTAAGAGAATACTTGTTTTGACTGGATGCTCTTCTGCAATTGTGCTGCATATTGGGTTTCTTTTGGGCTCAGGCTGGACTGTCTTTTTTTATGTTTTCTGCACAGGCCAAGTAAGAGTTCTGGAGGAAAAGAAGAGAGTGAAAAATGAGCAAGAACAGGCTATGCTAGATAGCATGGCAGAGAGTCATGCTCCATTTGGGTCATCTGCTAGCTTTGACTTTTTTCTAGTTACAATTATGTCAAACAAGAATTTTTGATGAATATTGGATTCATGCTCATAGGGCTGAGAAACACCTCCAGGTATCATCAAACCTGTGTTCTGCAGCCTCTGGTCCACTGGCCTCAGCTGGGATGGAAGGCACAGAAGGTGCCCACTGAAATGATGCACCTGCAATTATTACTTTCTGGTTTTAAAGCTCATAACTTAAATACTAAAACCATTTTTTTTTCTTTTTGTAAAGGAATGACAGTTTATTTCCCTTAAAGCTAAATTAAAATCAACCTTCTGCTCCACCATTCAGCAGGGAAGCAATAACAGAATATAAGCAGGGTTGTCTCTTCTATTTTTTTCATATTTTAAATTTTTTTATTGTGGTGAGAACTCAAGGAGAGAGAGGCTGGAAGCTATTTCTGATGGCTGCCATTCCCCTTGAGCATCACACATGCTGCCAAAGCAGGCATGCACTGACTTGGGTTGTTGTCCTTCAGAGCTGAAAAGTCATCTTGTGGTGAATTCCTTTTTGAGCTTAGGTCATTAGCAAATCATTTAAAACCACATCCACAACTGACCCATCACTTCTTTGCAATTTTCCTCTTAAGCCCTGTGGTACACAGTTGCCTGGAAATAGGTGGTCAACAGCCCATGCCTTTAATATGGAAAATATATTCAAACTTTGGCACTGTTCTACATTACAGTGCCTTTTTTTTTTTTTCCTATTTTAGATGGAATTAGCTGGCATAAAGGATACTTATGTAAGAAAGAAGGAAATCCCATTTAGCTCTGAGCAGAAGTGGATGGCTGTGAAATGCACACTGAAAAATCAGGTAAAGCCAACAGTGGAGTTGCCTGGTTTTGTGTTTCTAATTTGTGCACCTCAACAAAGACCACGAAATGCTATCTCTTTAGAAAATAATCTTTGCAGAAGTTAACTCTGTCAGGAGAAAAGCTGAACAGACCTCCAAATCCCCAGCTTGGGAGTAATTTTAGCTTGTAAAACTATGTTTGAGTGGGAGAACAGAATACTTTTCATATGCTGGTTTGAGCAGGAAAATAGAAGCTTTTGAGACATAACTGACGGGGGAAGAAAGAGATGATGTCAGTAAGAAAATGTTAGGCAATTTTCCCTGACTGGGTTAAGCAGCTCATTTTGGCTGGTACTGTGCTCCAGTTTCAAAGCTCCCCAACATTTTCATTACCATTCTGAACATGAAGAATGGCTAAAGCAAAAATATCATAGGTAATACACAAACCTGGGCATTTTACAGAACAGCTAAAAGAGCAAACAAAATATCTCTTTTTAATCTAAGCTATAAAGCCTTATGCATTAGAAGTGTTTTTTAAATGTCAGGTTTTCATGTTTTTGATGAAGTATCTTACCTCCTTACTTTAAAGGATCAGGAAGATATTTACTTTATGAAAGGAGCATTTGAAGAAGTTATTCGATATTGCACTCTGTTTAACAGCAGTGGCATCTCCTTAGCACTCACACCCCAACAGAAAGCTTCCTACCAGCACGAAGAAAAACAAATGGGCTCCTCAGGACTCAGAGGTCAGTCATTGCTCTTCCATCTCTTAAGTTTCCAGGTTATCCTGCCCTGATATTGCCCTGCTCTCTTTTGCTCAGGATGGACAGAGGCTCAATTTGTAAGACTTGTCAGAGTTTTCCAGGGGCCATCTCTGAGGTCTCTAGGCTGTTTGCTTTCCACTAGGATTTTTAAAATTTTGTTTATTTTAATTTTTTCTGGGTTTAAATCAGCGAGATTGAGAGGCCCTAAAAATAAGCATTGGAAAGAGTGGCTGCTTTTCTTTCCTGGAGCACCAGGATTGCCTGGGATACAGTTTGAATGTGACATTGAAAAGCTTTGTGCTGAGCCCAGTCGAAGGGCTGCTCTGCCAAGTTTTGCTTTGGAAAAGCTGTTTTAAGAAAAACAAAACAAAAGGGGGGCTGAAAAGGGGTTCAAAACATGGATTTGGGCACTGAGATTTTTATTTATTTTATTTGGGGTTTTATTTATTTATTTTATTTGGGGTTTATTTATTTATTTTTATTTGTTTATTTATTTTTATTTGTTTATTTATTTGTTTATTTATTTGTTTATTTGTTTATTTATTTTTTACTTATTTATTTATTTTATTTGGTCAATGCTTTATTAGCACCAGATCTAACCATCTCCTTTTGCTCCTGCCTGCCTGTCAGTGCTCAGCCCATGGAAGTTTTTTTACACGTGTCCTTTCCTCCCTCATCCCAAACATCCTTACAGAAAGGTCTTAGACTTTCATCCAGTACCAAAGGCTCCTCTGCCTGTTCCCAGCTTGGAGGTAGATGAGAACAAGTCTTGGCAGCTGGGTCTGGAAGAAGGGATAGTTAATGGAGATATTCTCCAGGCCCTGTGTCCTGGGTTAGTAAATTGGGTAGGGATCTTGCTTTACAACATCTGAACCCTCTGCTGTTGAGAATGGCAAATTACTGCTCTGAAGAAAAGCTGCTGCCAGCTTTGTGATTCAGGCAGCACTGAGATCAAGCCCTGGCAAAACATCCCTGAGTGATTTAAGAATGATTGAGTGATATAGCTTGGCCCCACCAACAAAATGTTCAGAGCTTTGGAGTTTACATGATGGTTTTACCATATTTGTATTTTTGATTTGAAAAACAAAAAAAATTTAGTTTTTCCAGGAGCACTTGTTGTTTTACACAGTAGTTCTGCAGTGTCTGGTCTAACACTGCACTGTCCAAGTTAATCCATCTGTACTTAGGCAAGACTTAGTGGGGAAATTTGAAGGAGAAAAACAAATCCTCATTGAAATGTGTGAAACAGAAATGACCTGGTTCAGGTAAAGTGATACTACATGAGTGGACTGAAATTTTGTGTCTATACCACATCTGAATATAATGACTACAGATCTGGTTTTAATGACTTCTCTCTGGCAAATTGCCCATTTAAAATCTCCTCTAAATGTTCATTTTTATGTACAGGAATGCATTATTAATAATTTTAGTCTTTTCTTCTTTTTTCCCTCCTCTGTTTCTAGTACTTGCTTTGGCTTCGGGTCCAGAACTTGGCAAATTAACATTTTTAGGTCTGGTTGGAATAATTGATCCCCCAAGGGCTGGGGTGAGAGAAGCTGTTCAAGTCCTTTTTGAGTCTGGTGTATCTGTGAAGATGGTAACTGGAGATGCTCTGGAAACTGCTGCAGCTATAGGTAGCAAACTTTCCTTCCTAGGACTCTAGATCATGTCTGCCAGATCAGTCAAATCTTTTGTCACTTAATAATCAATTTTACCATTCTTTTTTTGGGTCTGCAATAGAGGTTTTAAATGCTGCTGAGTCCTTGCTTTCCCATGGAAAAAAAATCATGCTCAATACAATTAGAGTGGTGATGGACTATGGGCCAAATTCCAATGACTTAATTCCACTGCTTTAGCACCAGAAATTGCAAAATCTCAGTGTAAAACATGAGGCTGATGGCATTGCTGGGGTTAAAGGCTCCACTGATGTTTGGAGTTTGAGTTTCTCTGCGCCTTCCAGTTTTGTTTTTTTCCATTAGAAGACACAGAGCAAGCAGCAGAGAAGGGAGTGATGGGTTTAGTCTCAGCTCCAGTTCTGGGTGTTGTTCTGCTTCCATAACTCCAGCTGAGTTAGGACAGAGTGACCAGCCCAGAGCCAAGGAGCTGTGTGCCCTCTCCATGCCCCAAGGGAAGTTATAATTTCCTGAGAAATCTTTCATTGCTGCCTCTATTCTTTGAGTCAGGAAATAGTTGCCTTTTTCCAGAGCTGATGGGCAGATCTCATTTTGAGCTTTTCTTGGCAGGACAGAATATTGGACTCTGCAATGGGAAGCTGAAAGCCATGTCTGGGGAAGAGCTGGACCTACTGGCAGAAGCAGAGCTATCAACCACTGTCAAAAATGTAATGGTTTTTAATGACAAAACCAAGGCCTATTTCCAATAGCATCCATCAATTACAAGACTGTATTTTGTTTGTTTCTTTGTTTTTCAGGTTTCCATTTTCTTCAGAACAAGCCCAAAGCACAAACTAAAAATCATCAAGGTACTCAAAGCCTCTCCAATCCAGTGTGTGCATCACAAAAACAAGATGGGAGGGGGAAGGGGCTCTAAAGCACCTGGCCTTCCAAGGCAGGATGTGCTCCAAATAAAGGACTGTAATACCCAGGCTAAAACATTGGCACTGTTTCCACAGTGCTCCTGCAGATCTGTCCTGGGTCATTTGGACAACACTCGTGAGATAGTAGCAAGGACAATACAAGGAGAATGATTTCTGAAGACTTTGCTCCCCTCTTCTAAGTTGGGAGGTTCTCTGTAGACCTGAAAATCCAGTCTGTTAATTCTTGGCCTGAGTTTTGAGGCTGCTCAGTCTGCTTTACCCTCAGAGTCACACAGCACTCTGCCATTCCACTCCTTGAGTTCAAACCCTGTGACTGCCAACAGGACTTGTCTTCTCCTGGCTTCAGCCTCTCCTCTCTCCTCTCTCACAGGCTTTGCAGAGGGCTGGTGCTGTTGTGGCAATGACAGGAGATGGTGTTAATGATGCTGTGGCCCTTAAATCTGCTGACATTGGGATTGCAATGGGCCAGGCTGGTACAGATGTCAGCAAAGAGGCTGCCAACATGATCCTGGTGGATGATGACTTCTCAACAGTAATGTAGGTTGAGTGATTTTCTTATTTTCTTCCTTCAGATACTTTCTGGCTGTCTATTGCAAGAAGCCAGGTGTATGTCTAGCCCTGGAAATTAAGCAGGACATGTAAGTCAACAGGCAGTGGAGATACCTGGTGTGGCCCTGGCTCACTTTCAGTTGCACACACAGCAATGACTTTTTTGTTTCAGATAGTGGTGACAAAGCTACCTTTCATCCAGAAGCCCTGGTTTCTCATTCCTCAGGGATTTGAAAGCACCTGAAAGTCTGACTAGATCAGAACTTGTGCTCTCTGCCTCATCCAAGGAGCTCGGTGAGAGATGTCATTTGCAATGCTCTGTTGGTTCACAACAACAGAGACCAGGTAGTGTGGAGTGAGGATACAAATAGGTCACCAGTTTGCTTTGGGAAGCAAGATGCAGCCCCATAAAATAGGTTGTTCAGATCTACCAGTCCTCCCACAGCCATTTCAACTGAGAAGCTGTATTGATGTCCTCCTCGAGTCTGAATTTCAACTGAAATAAGTGCTGAGAGCACAACTTGTCTTTTCAGTGTCACAGGGAGTTCATGTGTAAAGCAGACTGAGTGCTAGCTCCTTAATAAAATCTCCTCTCCCTTCCAGGAATGCAATAGAAGAAGGAAAAGGGATATTTTACAACATAAAAAATTTTGTCAGGTTCCAGCTGAGCACGTAAGTTCCCATTTATTTTTGGTTCCAGTGGAAGCACCCCCTGGGTGGGGCCATGCAGAATAATGTTCTGCTGTTTTCTGCAGGAGCATTTCAGCTTTGAGCCTCATTACTCTGTCAACAGTGCTCAACCTACCAAATCCACTGAATGCTATGCAGATCTTATGGATCAACATCATCATGGATGGGCCACCAGCCCAAAGGTATGGAAATGTTAAATGAGCAGAATATTCTTGGGTTTAATATGTCTGAATTTGATTTAGGAACACAAGCTGCTATGATTTCTATCAACGTGCCAATCATCTGGTGGTTAGATGAGACAAGTTGTACTTTTTTTCCCTCCTGGTCCCTCCAAAAGCATTTACTTCAGGTTTACTTGAGGTTTTACATATTCCTGTTTTGTGGTGGAGTCATCACTGAACTATTCCACTTTTTTCCTACAAATGGTCTGATGCTGTGAGTCCATCACCTGCCAGTGGCCCTGCAGATCTGGCTGGCAAGGTAGCACTGGGTGCATAAAGGGACTACACGGGACTTAGGAACCCCATCCACTTGCAAATTACATCTACTGCTAATTACAACTACTACTTCCACAATGTGGAAGAGATTCTGTGGCTGCCCCTCTGGGCCAGGGTACCAGTAGGGTGCACTGGGCTATTGTAGTATCTCACTTGAGCACAAAAACCTTTTTTCATAGGTGTTTTAGACAAAGCTGGGGGCTTAGGCAGCCCAGTCAGCATGCTGGTGTCTCTCCCACTGCACTTCAAAGAATTCCATCCTGGTTTATCAGCAGTATCAGTTCAGGATGACTTGCAGGAACTAAACATGTCCCTCTGCTTCTCCTTGAGGCAGCCTGGGAGTCGAACCTGTTGACAGGGACACCATCAAACAGCCCCCACGGTGTATCACAGATACTATCCTCAGCAAATCACTGATCCTGAAAATCTTCATGTCAGCTCTCATTATCATCAGTGGAACCCTCTTTGTCTTCTGGAAGGAGGTGAGGATAATCTGGAGTCACATCTTGGTTTCAGCAGGGAGGAGAACAAAGTGAAGGGCAATTTCTGGAGGGCACCTGAAGGAGTTTTCTGAAATACATCCAGTGGGGATCAGAGGGACCCAGGGGTAGCTCCAAACTCTGCTTCTGCCTTCCTGCCTGGCCTCTAACTTGGAGTTTCCTGCCTAGAATAGGAAAATTATTACTTGGATTATATCAGTGCTTTAAAGTACTTTTCTAGATTTCCACATAAGTGGAAGTGCCAAGTCCTTTAGTACTATGGGTTGCTGGTAGTAAATAGTAACTGTTACCATAACAATTTAAGTAATGTAATTTAGACAAGTCTTTACTCAAATTCCTTATCAGTTTTAGAATTCTAAGCTCGGCTGATACGCTTGTAAACTCAACAATGTGCAGGGAGAAATCAATGCTATCCAAAATTAGATTTATTCCTTTGTTTTACTACCCTTTAAATTGACTGGGGTCATTAGAGACAGTATTTAATTATCTGTTGAACTGACATGTTTCTGTAAGGTTTAACTAACTCCTGAATTTGCATGTGCTTTCAGAATCCAAAAAGTGGCATAACCCCTCGAACCACCACAATGACTTTTACCTGTTTTGTGTTTTTTGACCTCTTCAATGCCCTGACTTGCCGCTCTCAGGTGAGATGGCTCTGTCAGCAGAACACTAATATAAACATGGGAATACTTGGCTTTTGGACAGGAAAGGGCTTTGAAATGTCATTTAAAGCAGCATGATTTTTATCAGCTTTATCATGGCACAACTGCACTTTCAGTGCTGTAGCTCTGCATAAGTAACTTCAAAGAGGGATGGAGTTTACATGCAAGAAACAGTGTGGCACTGAGAAATGTTGCATTGCTTTGTTTTTAATTTTTTTTTTTCTTTCCTTTTTGTCTCTTCACTAGACAAAGCTGATCTTTGAAATAGGCTTTTTTCGAAACCGCATGTTCCTGTATTCTGTGCTTGGGTCATTTTTGGGACAGCTGGCTGTTATATACATCCCTCCATTACAAAAGGTCTTCCAGACAGAGAACTTGGGAGTGTTAGGTAAGTTGAAAGTGAATCTTTTCTTTTTTTCTTTTAAAGCTACTTTAGAAAGTAAATGAGATTGCCAAATTGTGACATGATAGCTTCTAGCAGATTGCTGGGAGAGGGAATCAATCAGCAGCTCCTACACCTATATACATACACAGAGCTATACACAAATAGGAGTATTTAACAACATTACCCCAGCCTAGGTGTGGGATTGATTTACTGCACATAAATGCATATAAATGCAGACGTGAAGATTTTCCACAAGCTCTTGTGTGGTGCTATTTCTCCACATAAATCTATGATTATGCAGTCACTCCAGTTTGAAAATGCAAGGTAAATGTTTCCCAGCTGAAATGCAATGCATATATTACCATCTGAATCACTTGGAGCCAGCTTGTGTGAGAAGCAGGGTTCAGCAATCCCAAATGATTAATATAGAGGTGATCACCCATCAAGTGGACCATGCCAGCTGACTGTATGGGTATTCTTGGTCCATCACAGTCACCTCTCTTAATTTTACATCCAGCAAAAGCATAGATAGGTCATACATCTCTGGATCTGCTGCAGGAAGACCCTAAACTGGGAATTCCTGCCCAGCACAGACTCCAGCTGTTGCTCACCTCCCTTCTGGTTCCTCCTGGCAGATCTGCTCTTTCTCACTGCTCTGGCTTCCTCAGTTTTCATCGTCTCTGAGTTTGTCAAACTCTGTGAAAAGCACTGCTGTGGGCCAAAGCAGACCAGGAGATGTCCTAACTGATGGCAGCTTCCTCTAAAGATACACCTGGAACAGAGCTGGGATGCTGGGGAGTTCCAGTGCACCATTTTCTGATGCCCCACATCATTTCTGAAGATACTCAAGTGAATCTGCACCTACAGTTCTTCCTGCTCCGGTCTGTTCCTTCTAAACACTCCACCTGAGCTGTTGGAGCTTCTGCAGAAACCTCAAGAGAGGTCCCTTTTTTAAACCAAGGTCAGGTATATTTTTATAACACTGATTTCTATGTCAAGAACACTGTGACAGCCCCAGACAAAAATAAGGCAGTTTCACACCTGTACAGAAAAATCTACTGTGCATAAACAGAAAGTTTATTTATTTAAATCAAAACGATTTTTATTAATAAAATCTACATTTTAAAATGTTACAGATAAGCATCTGAACGAGACTCTTGATTTAAACCCGTCCTTTCATATTAAATTAGAAGAATGGAAAAGACCTGCCTCCACTAGCACTTCTTTCCCTACAATCCAGTGTTTCTAGATTCCCAGATATCCAGCCTTGATCCAGCAAGACTCCCAAGGAAGCTGCAAGAGATGCCCGAACAAAGAGTGGCAGGTGAAGCTTTTGTCAAAACACTGAAGTGATTTTTTGGTACCTATGAGACAAAGAGGAGCAAAGCAGAAGGCTGATCTGATCTGATCTCATCTGATCTGATCTGATCTGCTGCCCAGATGGTTTAATGAGGATGGGACTCACTTGCTCAAAAGCCTGACCATGAAGAAGTGTCACATCCATAGCAGGGATGTTGAGCTTTGCAGTTGGATCAACAGCTGCATCAAAGTCATGAAGAGATGTTGAAATCATAGTTAAGCCCACTGCTGACAAACACTTTCTGGACAATTATAGATGGATGCAAATGGAGCACAGGTTGCTTAATCAATAAGTTTAAAAAAAAAAAAAAAGTTGAGTCTTTTCAAAGCCAATCTTTTACTTCTAAAGAACAATTTTGAATAATGCCATCTGCTGGTTGGACGAGTAGTTCCCAGGAAGGAAGTAACACTGCTGATACTTTTGATAAAGCCACCATAATGTCAAGTTTTTTTCCTGTCTCAGATTTAACACCTTCACTTCAAAGGGAAGATGAAGAGTGTCAGATGCCAACTTGTCATAAGCCATCATTTCAGAGGGTAAAATGCTGTGCTGTGCTTCACAAGATGATATTTAAGCAGGATTACATTTTGGATTCATAGCTTAGAAAGAACCAGCCATGCTGACTCTTTAAATCACAGAAAACCTGCCCACTGAAGTGTTTTTGGTGAAAAAGTTGCTTTGTGCCATCCACCCTCCCCAGATACAGTCTGAAAGGTGTCTGCTTGTGATGTTTTGGTTTTTTTTTTAAATCCTAGCAGATAGTTTCCAGTCCTCAGAGAGAAGTCTCTGCCTTGTAAATGGAAGGGAAAGAAAGTCTGGTTGTTCTAGGTGGAACTGCAGAAATGGAGCTGTGTCTCATGTCTGCATGCCATGCACTTAAGTACTGAGCCTGCTCAGTCAGTGCCTCAGTGGAGGACACCTCAGACTCAGGGGAGGAGTTGGAGAATATTAGAATAAAAACCAAATCACCACACTTAGAGCATCCTGGCTGTTTATACTAAACACTCCTACTTCGTACCATTTAAAGTTCTTATAAAAATCCACAAAGACAACTGTACAAAAGGAACAGTGTAGTCCTTTTAATGCTTATTTTATTTTGTGTGTTACAAACTTTGGAGAATGTCTGCGTTAAGCAAATACAAGATAAAAGGACAGGAGCTGAGGACCTTCACAGCATACTCTGAACTGAACAGGCAGCATATATGTTCCAATCATTAGTTCAGGTAGCATACAAAGTGCACAGTGTAGTTCCAGGATGTCTGGCTGTAGTGATTTCTTCATGCTCTCAAGGTTAAATTCATATTGTTTAATAAAATTTCTAAAAATCAGCTCTACACTAAGGCATGAGGGCAGATTTTTCATAGGGAGCCAGCTTTGGATATTCTGAATAACATCAGATGGGGAAAAAATGAAAAATAGATCACATACAAGGAAACACTAAAGGAAAGAATTTGAAGGAAGGCCACAGGAAGAGGAATTGCAGCAATTTTACAGACTGTTGCAGCACTTATTTTTTTTTTCTCTAAGCTGCATGGAAAACAAACTCATGCTAGGAGAAAGAGGATCTGATGGAGTCCTTTTCCCCAGGAGGAGAAAGACTGATGGCTCCTACATACTAATAACCAAACACAATTTGCAGAGTTAGAAATGACAGCCCCTGGTAGACACGAGGGTTATTTCTGACAAGTTAATTACACATGCAATTAGCAAGGTCAAACTAATAATTACTGATAGATGTGAACAGATTCAAGTAGAAAAAGCCCTGAGTATAAGAGATGTGATGAAGCTGGCATTGCCTGGTAAACAGCCAACAAGACACAGTAAAACCCCCAACCTACTAATTACATTTCACATTGTGGGCATTCTTTTCCCTAACACAGTAATGATTAATAGTGTGGGATTGAAGTTTACTGTACAGCAGTCCTCTTGAAATATGTTACAGACATCACCTAGATTTATTTATGCAGCTGTTATCCCCAGTTAACTGTGGATGCTTCTTTCTTAATCCTTTTTACAGCCTCATCTTTTACTCCAGTCTCAAGTGAGCCTACTAAAGAAGGGACCTCCCCTAGAGAATTTCTGCTGGAGGTATGGCACATTTTTAGGATAAGTATGGCTGAATGCCTCCCAGTGGCTGAGATTAAAGAGGAAATTCTGCCTTGGAAGGCAAACTTGCACAGAAATATCTTAAGTGAAGTACTTTAAGGTGTAGTGTAATATTACAGAGGTAGCATTCTGGACATCTTACAGCTCAGAGGGTCACTTGCTGAAAATTTGACTTAGAAAACATGAAAATTTAATGCTTTAAGTGGAGCAATGCAAATCAACAGCATCTTTCAAACAGAATCATGTGGACTATTCTAAATTCACCCATCTAAAATGTCATTACATTTTGCAAGCTTCACTGACTGATTTCATTGCATGCAAATATGTGCAGCTGAGGTGAAAGAGCCTTAATCAGTGTCTTGAACAATCTTTGTATAAATACATATCAATTCTCCAGTTCAGTAAGCCATACTGTCATAACTACTTCTTTTGGTTTTAATTGTGTATGCAGAGATAATCTAACAGGAATGCTAGAAAATTCACACTCAGATAGAACTTAAGGATGTCTAATAATTAATTACCTAGTTATTTTTTTCCTGTCTTCCTCCTCAAACTAAAATCCCTTCAGGCAGGATATTGTGTTGGACCTAAATATTACATAAATACATCAGCTCTGTCCCAGATAATTAGGTCAATGTAAGGAAAAAACAAATGAGGAAGAACCATGCTGTCCAAGGAACATTAACACTCAGGAGAAAAAGAAAAATCAAAGTTTTTTTGTGATCCTGTGATTCTTTTAGTAGTTCTCATCATCCTCATCCTCTTCAATGGGCTCTCGTAGCCCTTCGCTCTGCCGAGATTTTCCTGCCATTTCTAGCAGGGCCTGAGCCTCAGGATCCACATCCAGGATACTCTTCTTACCTTTGGTCTGCAAAATAAAATTAAATGAGTCAATTTAAAATTTCATTATGACTGAATCCTTACCAGGCTAGAAGGAGGAGGTAGTACTCAAAAGTACACTTTCCAAGGAAGGTGTTTAAGGATTCACTGGGATACATCAAAAGATTTTTATTGCTGCAGTTACACAAAGCAGCCATAAACCTTTCCTAAGATGACACTGAACTGTTTCAAGTTCAGTCAGGTTACAAGGCAGCCAGAACATCCTGGTTAGCCTGACCTCAGTTTGAAGTGCAGATGTGAACTTCTTTTTACAGAAGAGATTCGAGTGCAATGCAACATTTTTTGTAATTGTTCAGACAATTTAATAAGAGAATAAATTGCAAGGACAGAGGAGACTGAAAAGAAGTCTCCTTTATTTCCAGAAATAAACCAGGTGCAGGAATCTAGCATTAATCAAGTCACATAAAGTTATCATAAAACAACAGTAAATTAGAAGCTACTGATTAAGAAATCTTTTGGTTTCTCTTCCTGAGGCTTTACCTTTCAGCTTCCAGTGCTTCCTTTCTGCTTTACAAACACTGGGTTTTACTGAACCCCTCCAAGGAGGTTTCTTATGGGGATCTTTCCGCAATATCAAAAAGACCTTTTAAAATTCAGAATGAAGCCCTGCTCTTCTGACTCTATCACCTCATGACTCCAAACTGTCTGTCTTGTTGGCATCCTTATAGTTCCACTGCTGCTATGCTCAAAAAATATAGGACCACAGGTCCAGTTAAAAAAAACATTATTTTTTTTTTTTTTACAATAAAGAGACAAGTGTTTCACTAGAAAACTGAAAAATTTGCATTGCCACCTCCTGTTCCAATCAGGATGCAATTTCCTAGTTTTTGATTTTGTCCACCTACCCCAACACGTTCAGGGAGGTCTCCCACTGCCCAAACTTCCAGGGCATCCAGTGTGAATTCCTCCTTTGCTGAGAGCTGGGGGCTGTTGTAGGTGGTACAGCGAGGTTTGGCTTTGCTGTGTCCCTTCCCATAGTCACTGTCTATCCAGAGTCCAAAGTATCCATGCTGTCCTCCCATTCCCTGGGAAGCAAAGCAGAGCACTGAGCACTTGCTGCAGGTGTAGAAAAGACTGGGAAAGTTAGGAACCCAGAGTATAAATTGTTGTTTTCAGGATTTGTGTCACATTTCCACGGGCAGGTGAAAAAGCTCAGGTTTCTGTACCTAAATCCACTGTTCTTAAAGATCAACAAGGATTTCCCTGAGTGCTACTGTCCTCCCTCTAGACTTTGCAGAGCCCCAGCATCTGCAAGCACTTCAGTTTTGTGTTGTGCCAGAAATCCAGTTGACTGGCTTTTGTTTATCAGCTACTACTACTATTTCCATTTTAAACAGGGTGAAAGTGCTCTGTTTTTTTCCCTCTCTTCCATTTAGAAAAATATCTATGGACACAAATAATGTAATTTGATGTTGTTTGCTTTCTTTAGAGCAAATTTACTCCAGACTGCTGCGTTTTCCAAAGTTATGGTCACATCATGCCACAAAAAATGTAAAGCATTTTTCCAAATAGGCAGTGTTGTAGTCCTGTAGAAACTTCTGCATCTGGAGAGCTCATTTGTGGACTTGAGTAAAAAGCCCTTCTCCCACTGTAACCACACACCAGCAGCAGCCTACATGCAACTCCTGAGCTCCTGAGTTCTGTACTCCCATTTCTCAGCTTTCCATCATGTGAAAAGCAACTACAGTGGCTGTGAGAACAACCAGAGGAAGGATCCTCCCTGACATGGATCCACTTGGCCTGGGCTGCTTCAGTGCTGTGGATACATGGTGGCCACTCTTCCAGCAAACAGACTTTTAGAAAGAGCTTGCATGATAAGCAAATGTGGCAAAAAGATCTCTTTCCAGAACCTTCATGAATCTTAACCTACATAAATCCCACTTCCTTGGGATAATAAACTCCATCTTAGCTGACTCAGTACTTCAATATATCTACCAATGTAAAGAAAAGTGTAGACTCTGTCAGTACTGGAAGTGATTCACCCATAGTTCACACTTCACACTAATGCTTTAATGGAAAAAACCCAACAAATTCTCCTACTAAAACTGTGGCACAGATATCAGAGAGGAGGGATGAAAAAGTCTGCAGAGAACAACAAGGGAAATAAATCTGCTCACAGTAACAGAAGCAAAAAACCAGAAAACACTTCCCAACACCAGCCACAAATCCAGTTTCTTAAATTGTCATTTCTTTATACTTACAAGTCCATTGGGCATGGTTTGCTGGTGATGGTTCAAATACATGTAGTGATCATTATACCCTGTGTATGTGTACACAGCAAGAGAGGGGGAAATGGAAAACAGAAAGCATCTGTTGTCACCTGTGAAAAGAAAAGAATCTGAGGTCAGACAATAAGCCAAGCACTAACTTGCCCACAAAGAGGACAGAAAAAAATTATTGAAGAAATACAGCTGAATAAATCAAAGACAGCAGCTATGATCTCAGCAAGCCAATACCTATCTCTCATCAAGATCTGGAGCTATTGTTTATTCTCAGTTAACTCTGTGCAGGGTTACAGAAATCAATGTGGTTCTATGGCTGTGACCAAGGGCAGAGTCAGAGGCATGACCAATCCAGTCCAGCACCCATCACAGGCTTCCAGTGCCTCATCTAAACCTGGCCACTCCCCAGACCTGTACAAACTGATGGGAGTGCAGACACCCTTAGTTCTGACTGTCAGATACACAGATCCCTGTAGGGTCACTGATTTAGAGCACAATTCTCATTCTTTGGTATTCAGAGAAACCTGTGGTGTGACTGTCTAGTACCCTATGTGTCAGTCTATCAGGGAAAAAATACAAGGAAAGTTTTGTGTAATGTCATATAATATTATATTTACTGGCTGAAGTAATTATCAAATTCTCAAATACCAATTAATATAGGAATTGAGCAGAAATGAGGCTTCCCAGCAGGGCAAATTATACAGAGTCCACAACTGGGTTTTTTTTTTAAAAGCCATCACAAAAGTTCCTACCTAAGAGTTACAAAAAAACCCTCCTCTCTTCTTGTAAGAAGTTTCAAAGGAACAAACCGTTTAGCTTGACCAAAGCATCCTTTTGGGGCTGGATTTTAAAAGGAAAACTGCCCAAACGGCAACAGGAGGAGTAACCTGATGTTTGGCTCAGCTGTTCTGAGATAGAAGGCTGCCATCTGCTGGACACTTAAACTCTATAAACTCTAATTCCTCATCTTTCCTCTGCTTCCTTCATTTTTGTACATCAGTTTCAGCCTCTACAGCTACAGATTTCACTGAAAACTTGTGCCATGATCAGTAAGTCTTGAAATTTGAAAAATCTGGTTAAATTACAGACAAACTGTAATATGCCTAAATGGGTACAAAGCAGGAATAATTTGGCACAGATTTTATATTTTTTTTTAAAACAAATGTTCCTTTTGCCACAGGAAAATGCACTTGGAGTGTAACAGCAGTGTGTGTCATAAAAGTAAAGTGGCAGTGTCCCTGAAGTGGACAGTATTCCTGTACCTGTACAGAACAGGCAATGTTTAGCAGAGCCAGGAGAGACTATAAAGTGAGTTTTACCTTGAAACTGTGGCTTCATTTCCCAGGAGTGAGATGCAAACCCACCAAAGATATAACCATCTAAGTCCTTTAAGATCACAAGGCAAGGACCTTTGTTGACTATATGTGCACATAACTGTGAAAAGCTTTCTCCATGAAATCTAGAAGAAAACAAAAGATGCCACTTGTGCTGCAGCTCTGCAGGCAGGTGGGAGTTGATGTACATGATGGATGGGATGTCAAAGAGACTGACAAATCCTTTTCCTTTGATGCCTTTGCAGCCTGGAACCAGGCTGACTGTGTCTTTGGTTTGGTCCTGGAGGGAGTGCAGAACTTGGAGGCCTTGCCTGACAACAACACTGAGGAAAGCTGAGATCTGTGGAACTAGGTACACCCAATCCTGAATGACACTTTGATCAAAATTTGTCTCCATCAGCTGAGGACCCACAGGTTTTGTCCCATCTAAATAAGACACAAAGAAACAGCATTAAGCCTCACAGTCTGTACCTTCACTCTGGAAAAGAAGCAGTTGATTTTTAAGTGTAAACACAGTTTTATTTTATTTTAATGGACATGAAATCACAGATGAAAGGAGCCAGAAACAGTGAAGTGTCAACTACATTAAGCAGATGCATCCACAGAACTGAGAAACATTTGCCTGTGACATCCATTGGTTGGTCTGTCATGATTAAGAAGCTGGTGACAACGTAGGAGATGCTGTTTGCAAGACAGCCAAATATTATTGCAACAGTGCACAGGTAAATCTGTGGTTTGCAAGAGAACAGCAATACATGCAGGTGCATCTAAATGCCCATCACCTGCAAATCAGGTGTTTGTCAAACAGACATGTTCCAGGACAAATAGTTTTGCATCTCCACTTAAGCCAGGACATCAAACCCAAGCTCACCTGAATTTAAGGGAGAAAGATGGTAAGGTAAAATAAATTAAATTCCCAAGTAATTAATGAAGCACTAGGTTTGAAGTCTTGGTCTCACCATTTAAATTCAAAGAGGGGACCCCAGGATTAAAATTCTGGTGAGACAGTGATTACATGAGCTCTGTGCCATTCTGGGATACACTACACTGTGGCACTTACCTGCAAGCTTTAATTCTGATAGCAGCTGAGAAGCCAGAGCCTTTACTCCACTTGTAGAATCCCTAGTATTCTCCAAACTCCAACCTTTCAGTTCCTTCCTGTAGTTCAGTACATGGACTACAGATGTGATCAGATCCTCTGTGAACTAAAAAGGTTAAAACATCACCATTTTGGCATTTCTTAAATAAAATTACCAAGAACCTCAAAGGACTTTCTGGGTAAAAAAGTCTAGTAGTACTAAAGCTGTAATACCAGTGACAGAAACATCTCTTCTCATGACAAGCCAGAAGTAACAGCTCTTGATTGGTATCCTTTTTCAAGACATTTTGGAAATGTTACTTCACAAAGCATCTCCATAAAATATGGCATGAAAGAGAGAAAAGGAGGTCCAAACTTTGCAGCAGAAAGAGCTGCTTGTGAATTACTGGTTTGTGAGATCTCACCCTTCCACCTTGCAAGCTACGTGTTTGATTCACCCATCTATCCTGCAATTCAAGCTCTAGAAACTATTTTGCTCAGTTCCCAGAAGGACCAAACACACCACAACTCCTGCTGGCTCTTAAATCTAGCCAGTCTCTGCACCCTTCAGGTAAGCCTGTGAACCATCAGCTAAAACAATCACTGCATTCCCCAAAAAACAGATCCTGGCTCTGAAAAAAAAACATTTTAAAAAAACCATAAAAATCAGGAATCACTGTGGTGAATCTTGTGCTCTAAAAATACATTTTGAATTACCTACTCATCTGTTCTCCTACTGTACCCCCAGCACACATTTAGCTACCTGTGTACCTCTTGGATTTGTTTGCCCTTCACGGGTCCTTTTGTCTTGGAGATCATTCTCATAATTATGATAATCTTCTCATCTGCATTCCCTTTTAAGAGGTTTGACATAAAAATTACAAACTGCTCCTTAACAATCTGTTCACACAGCCCAGATGATTTCCCAGGCAGGTCAATACTTTTCATTCCATCATATAAACGACGACTCATTTGCTGTGGCAGTAGCTCCTGTGTAAATGCCTACAGAGAGAAAACAGCAAACAACAGACTTTTAAAATTAAGAATAACTAATATATTCCAGCTAACCTGAGCTGAGAGATACAGCTGAGATATTCCTACATATGAATGAGAGATTCCAATATGAAGTATCTACTATCAGCAATAAACCTGTCAAAGAACTGGTTTTCCATGACAAAAAAAATACTGATTTTTATAGTAACTCCTTTCCAATACAATTTACTGACTGAAGTTTATACTTTTTTTTTTTTTTTTCTACAAAGGCCATGGACTTAAAGAAAAAAAAAAACACCGTAAGGTTTTAACAGCTTATTTGTAGAGGGTTTCCATATAACTCCATATAAAGTTTTACAATTCTGCCAGTCCAACATTTACAATTGTTTTGCCCTGCTTTTGATACTGGAGCTCACAGATACTAAAACCAAAGAGAAAAAAGTTTCTTCCATATCTCAGTTTTGACCTCAGGAAACTGCAGGCAGTGTGGTTAAACCCTACATGCAGACATAGAAAAAATTCTGAGATGTTTTGCACAGCAAAATATAACAACAAACTGAGATCACCCTATTTTTATAAGGTATCTATGATGTTAAGACAGTCAGAATCAAAAAACATTCACCAAAAGTGCAGAATTGGCCCTTTTAATGGAAATATAAGTGGTAGACATCATCATGTATCACAGCACTGTGGGAAATATCTGGCTCTGGATTCAAGAAAACTGCCACAGCATTCAAGATAATGACACAGTTTAAAAATAAATCACCCAAAACATATCCATACACGAGGAGATGATTACACAGTGTCCTTGCCATGCAAAGCCCTGTGTGCAACATGCTGAACAGCTGACTTGACTCTTATGAACAGCCCCCTGGGAACTGTGCTGAAAATCCATGGAGTTCCACCTGGGTACCAGCACTCTAGCTCTATTCACCATTATCCATCCCATTTCCCATCTATTTTTGGCTCAGTCCCACTCCTGTTGAAGCCACCAGAGCTGTTGCTCTTTGCTGGTAATGGCTGTTGCTGTGCATGTAGGATGGGAGCCAATAATGCCAAACCCTGCTCTGCTTTTGTTGACATCAGTGGTAAAAGTCCCATTGATCTCCACAGAAGCAAAATTAGCAGCCACAGTCTGGCACATTCCAGTGGGAGGGAGGGAGGGATGGCCACAGGGGGGGGGTTCAGCCCCTCCAAGAGAATTTCTGGAAGTGTTACATGAGCCTGAGGTGAGAGAAGCTGCAGGGAACATGATTTAAAACACTACACTCTAGGGCTTTTTGCTTCATGCTGGTATTACCTACCTACTCCCTACTCTTTCCCACCCACCACTTCAGTTGTGCTGTTCTGTTCTGCTCACAGCTGCTCCAGGGAGCAGGCCCATGGTGGGAAGGAGGACTGCAAAAAGGGAAGCTTTAATAAACACCTAACACACACCTCTGCCACCTTAAAATCCTTCTCTTAAATGGCCTCAAGAAAATATCTAGAGACACCTGCTCTACCTGCTTCCCAAGCTGCACAGTGCAGCCTTTTCTGGTTCAGAGGCCATGGAGTTTCCTTCTAGTAAAGCACTGAGTAAAGTACATGAGGTTATGCTTGGGGACATGTCAATGTCACCAGGTTGTTCCAGCTCCATCTAGCTCAGGCATGAGCATAAACACCTATGAGGCAGGCATGCCAGCACCACAACAGTCCCTGCACCAAGGAATTACACACCTCCAGGCTGTCTTTCAAAAGATTTTTTCATTTAAGTTGGCAAACAAATGGGAGGATGGGAAAAGAGAAATGTCACATTGATCTTGAAAGAAATTCTTCCAAGTCCCAGTCAAAAAACAGACACCAAGGACCAGGTTCTTGGTCATATTAGTGCTGGAAGGTAGGGCAGCAACAATACTACTTCCAAAGTGGTGACAGCTAAGCAACAGCCAGGAAAATGCACTCCTAAATAACTTAAAATACCCCACATCTTTCCTGGAGTTTTAATTTGATTCCATTAACTGTGTAGCATGTATAAAAAAAGTCGCTTTCAGTACTGCATTCATTTGGCTGCTTGGCTTCTGCCTAACTGAAGTTACCAAGTATTGCAACAAATCAATTTCCCCATCTTTCTTGATTAGAAAATGAATGCAAAGCTAATCAGAAAGCATAATGTATCTTAATTAGATAAAACAGGGAGCCACAGCTTAATCAATCAAAATTGAATCCTCTCCTTTTAATGCCAGTGAGAAGATTTGAGATATAAAAAATGTAACCAAATACAAACTGGCATGGTGACAGCTTCTCAAGAAAATCTGTAAATAAGCACACACTTCAGACTCCAGGATGAAGAATATTCTTCCTATTTTTCAGCTTTCTGAAAAATATACTCATATATTGCAACTTACTTCAGAATCAGGAAAGCTTCAGATGGACCCAACAGTGCAATTTAAGAGAGAAATACAAATCTGAAAGTCAGTATTCATGTTATACTGTAAGAAAAAGTTAATACCCATGCTGCCCCAAAATGTTAAATATTGAATTGAGATGAGAGATCCTTAGAAAGTATCTATTGTCACATCTTTAATTTCTCACTGGAATTATATTCAATGCACTACTTCCCAGATACATCAAGGATAACAGAATGTCTTGCCTGTAGTGCTGCCAGAGTCACAGTTTTCTTTGTTGCTTTGCCATTTTTTGTTCCAGATGAGTCACTCGATCCTGATAAGGTATCAAATAGTCCATCAATGTCAGACTGCTCCTCGGGAAGAAATCTGGAAAGGTGATTTTGATACCCACTGCTTTCTGCATTTCCCATCTTTTCAACCTGAAGCAAAGGAAAAGGAATGAAAAAATGACCACTACACACAGAAAGGTATCATCATATCCATGAAAGACACATCAAAGAGGCCAACATACCAGTGCAAGTTTTATAAGAGGAGCAAATTAATTGCCTTCCAGGAGACTTACTAAAAGTACTGTTTAGTTTCTGTAGTCTTGAGGAAGTTGAAGAGCATTTGTGAAGAGTAACTGTGCAGTAGAATATAACAATCTGTCAGCTCACTGCTAAGACCACCCTGCTTACCAATTCAAGCCTCATTCAAGTCTTATCAAATGGAAAAACCAATATGATCCAAAGATTAAATTAGCTTGGGCACAGTGACCATGTCTGTCAGCTGGAATGCATCAGTAACAAGAAGACCCTGATTATGGATTATTCATGACAGATTATGCCACATCTTTCTGAAGCATTAATGGACTGATGCTAAAACTGCCAATAACACGTAGCACTCAACCACCATCACTGTGAAGTCTCTGAAGATGACATGAGAATGTTTTTTTCTAAGGATTTAACACAAAAATCATGTAAAGAGCTGCCAAGAAACACAGCAACAGAATCATTTAGGAAGACAACTCAAGCCTTGTCAAAGCCACATAGCTTCATGTGAAGTCAATAAATTGTTGGGAGCTGGTACCCACAGAATTAAGGGTGGCAGGGGCTCCTGGCTCAGAGTTTGCTTGTTTTACACATTGAATGGTATAACTGTGGTTCCTCTCACTGACTCAGAATTCATCTGTATTAGGGATACATCATTTTTCAGTGTTGTCTGAGCCAAATGCTGGGACTTTTTCCCTGGAGCATTACAACCCCCAAAAGTGAGAGAGCAGGACCTGAACCCCCAAATTCCACTGTGACTGCAACACCAGTCACCCCTGGAAATGGCCCTCCAGTCCTCCCAGGGTGACAACACAAAGAAGATGGGATAAAACATCTTTTTTGTGGTTTTCTCTCCACAAACTCCAGGTCCTTTCTGGCTGTCACTTTTGGCTGGGGGATTCCCAGTTCCTGGGAAATGTCTTCTCGCAGATCAACCCTTCAGCAGACTCAGGGCTGTTTCTTTAGCCTCATCCCATCTTTCCAGGGTTACCAGATGCTGATTTTACTAAAACACAAGAGCCTGGGTTGGGCTGGTTTACCTTCACTCAACACCACAGACCCCAAATCCTCGTTTGCCCGTGAGGAGGAAAACGTCGATCGTGGGGTAAATATCCACGGGTGAATGGAAACGGCTGTAACCTGGAAGACAACCAAACCATCCCGACATTATTAATTTAACAACAGAACCTCTGGAGGAAAGGGTTCCCTGATCCCTCAGCCCATGAAGCACAAACCGGGGGAATGGAGGGGGGGAGGAGGGGGTTGGTTCCGACCCGGTCCCTGCGGGGCTGTCCCCGGCAGCATCCAAACAAGCGGTGCCGAGATCCGAGGACCGTGTGTGTAAAAACCCTTCAGTTGTTGCCATTTTACCCGTTTATTTTATTTCCTTTACCACATCCCTCCCCAGCCGGCGGCTGACAACATCCGCGTCCCCTTCCTTCCCCGCCCATCGCAGCCATGGGCGCCGAGCGACGGACCCTGAGCTCCAGGAGGGGACGATACGGACCCAGCTCTCTCCTTACCTCCAGGACACCCCCCGAACCTTCTCTATATCCCCCGAACCCCCACTCTGGTCCCCTCAGAACCCCACACACACCTCGGGAGCTGAAGCCCCTCTCCGCCGGGGCGGAGCAGAGAGCGGCGGGGGCGGGAGATGGCGCCGAGCGGGGCCGTCCCCTCAGGAAGCGGCGGGGAGGGACGGCCACCATGAGCCATAAAATATGAGGGGAAGAGGCGGGAGTTCCCTTAATCCGCTGTGGGAAGCGTTGAGGAGGAAGCTTGGGAGCTCTGGAGATTTGGGAAGTCGTGGAGACCCCGCTCCCTTGAAGGGTTTTTCTCCTGAGCGGGCTCTCCTCTCACACGGGTTCCTCCTCTCCCCGCGGCCCTAAAGCGGGGTTCAAAAAGGTGAAAATGCAGCCCCGGCTTGAGGAAAAAAAAAACTTCCCCCTTGTGCCGAGGGTTTTAAAAGTGTGGATTCCTGAAAGGGCTGTGGGAGGAAGGGTTTCTTCCATGGTCCGAGCTGGAAACAGCTCTGGGAAGGAAAAAAGGTGGATGTGTAATGGTATATACAGGCATGTATGGAGGCAGGCACTGGTAAATATCATGGGAGTGGAGAGGAAAACATAAAATTTTCTGAATGAACAGGTGAAACTTGGGTCTGACGGCTGGCAAAGGCTTCCCAAGGATGTATAAGGGCAGAGGGACAAACACAGAGCTGAGGAATCAGCCGGGATAGGGAAAATTGTTAATCTCAAAAAAAAAAAAAAAAAAAAAAAAAAAAAAATCCCCAAACAATAAAACCCCAAAACAACCAAACCAAGCAACAACAAAAAAACCCACAAAACAAAAAACACCAAAACCAAACCAACAACAAAAAAGCCCCAAGCAAAATAGAACAAAACAAAACAAAAGAACGAGTACTGGGCCCAGTTCTGCAGCCACTGGGACTGTAATTTTTCTCCTAAATATCCCTATCCCGGCTGATTCCTCATTGTATGCAAAACTGCACAAAAACCTGCAAAATATTCTCGCTTAAAAACACATTGACCAGAATTCCAAGATGGTCACATTTGAATAAATCACTGGAGTCACGGAACCAAACTGTATCAGCAGGACATAGGAAACAAACTTGAGGAAATGAATGGAGAATTCATGTAAAGTGAACACAAATTCAGCAAAGATCATCTGCAAACTGCTTGAGACTTCTTTGTCCACACAGGGGCATTGTGTGTTTAGAAAGTGAGCTGTGTAGCCTTCACTGAGTGTTTCCAGAATGTTGAATGTGTGTTCAGATCCCCAGGTTTATAGACTGTATGTGTGTGGAAGTAAAAGCTCCTTTCAGGACTTATTTTCACCTCTTTGCCATTAACTCCACAAACATAATATGGACCACGACAATAAAACTCTGTTCCTGGGGAACTAAATTGCATAGATAGGCTCCTGCTGTGGGAAAGTTTCCAGGTCACAGGCTAACACCCTTTTAAAGCCTTTTTTTGCACCAGGAGTATATAAAGTCTGGAAACTTGGTCCACACAGGTAATAGTTTGCAACACTCTATAACTAACTAGTCAGCTCCTCACATATATTTCCAGGTGCTCTAACTGAGCTAGTTAGATGTCTCACTTGGTTTCTCCCAGTAAGAAAGAGAGAATACACTAAGAAGCCTTTTAAGGACATTCAAGATTACATTGTATGTAAAAAACAAGAGAGAAGAGGGCTCTGGAAATACTTGTGGCTAATTTTGTGAACTACAGATAGATGTGTTTTTGTTTCCAGAGTGAAAAAACAAACCCACAGAAGCCCAAAAGAACCATATACCTTTGATTTACATAAAATGGAGTAGGTTTGGGTTTTTTAGTTTGCCAAGACTATAGAAAAAGTAAATGGCCTTAGTTCCAGGTAATTCTAATAATACCCTCTTTCAGTTAAAGGGAATTATTGCAAGGTAGCAATCTTGAATGTAAATTATGAGAGATGTGTGTCTATACCAAGCATGTCTATTTCACCTAGATAATCTTTTAGTTTCTTTAAAATTCTATTTTTCCTCTCTTGAGTTAGTACAGATAGAATTTTTTGCAGCTCATCAGCCTTGTGTATGGATGTATATGTTAAGATTGTGGCAGTGATGTAGAGAATCATTCTGATTCACCTTTGATATGATACACACCTTCAGCTATGTTCTTATTAAAGACCAGCTGAGAGCTGCTGCTCCTGCTGTACCAGACTATGGAGACAGAGAGATAGAGATGATTTCTGCTCCAAAGATCTTATAATTAGCTGCATTCACACATGTACTGAGCACAAAACCAGACTTCTCAGGCCACAGGCATCAGCAAATTTTATCAACACCAAGGAATGGTGATACCATAACTTTTCAGCAGGGTATTTTGGGGGTATATTCCCCTTCTAGGGTTTGAGAAGGGGAGGTTGGGACTATACTTCCAAATAAGTAATTTGACTTCAAAATTACCAACCTATAGTAGTATTTTAAGACACATGGAGGGGACATATTTGATACTGGTAAGTTCCCAGTTCTTAGCATTTTACTTAACAGTATATTGCAGAACTCTGCCCTTTGCAAAAGAGGTCAAATTCGACCGCACAGAACTGGTGCAGCTAAATTATGAAAGATCCTTGTTCATATTTTAGGGTCTAATGAACACAAAAAGTCATTGTGACTCTTCTTAATGCCATTAAGGCCCTGTTGTTCCGCTTTTCGTGTAGATGTGGAGTTCTACAAGCCATCTACAGTCACAGGAAGCGAAATCTTGCAAAAGTTCTGATATTTGATGAAAGTAATTGTTGGCTCAGCCCACTGATTTTCTTGTAATGTGGCCTCAGCACAAAATTCCTTTGGCTTTAAAAGGTATAGTCCAAACCTAGGCAGTGATGCCCTTTTATATACGGATTATTCAGCTCTGCATTTAATTGGCTGCTGTGACAGCTGTAACCTTGCAGTCACTTACCTGATTTGTCTTCTGGGTTTTATGGGATTGCCATTTATGGCTAAAAGAAAGAGCCTGACTGTGTAATCAGTACTGCAGCCTTAGGTAGTCACAAAGGAAGTTCTGGGTTTTGCAAGTCTTTGCACTTCCCTTTACAAAAACCTCTGCCTGCTAGTAACCAGCTCCCTCCTGTGAATGAAGAAAGGAAAAAAGAGAAGAGGAGAGGAGAAAGAGGAGAGGAGAGGAGAGGAGAGGAGAGGAGAGGAGAGGAGAGGAGAGGAGAGGAGAGGAGAGGAGAGGAGAGGAGAGGAGAGGAGAGGAGAGGAGAGGAGAGGAGAGGAGAGGAGAGGAGAGGAGAGGAGAGGAGAGGAGAGGAGAGGAGAGGAGAGGAGAGGAGAGGAGAGGAGAGGAGAGGAGAGGAGAGGAGAGGAGAGGAGAGGAGAGGAGAGGAGAGGAGAGGAGAGGAGAGGAGAAGAGAAGAGAAGAGAAGAGAAGAGAAGAGAAGAGAAGAGAAGAGAAGAGAAGAGAAGAGAAGAGAAGAGAAGAGGGAAAAAGAAAGGAAAGGAAAGGAAAGGAAAGGAAAGGAAAGGAAAGGAAAGGAAAGGAAAGGAAAGGAAAGGAAAGGAAAGGAAAGGAAAGGAAAGGAAAGGAAAGGAAAGGAAAGGAAAGGAAAGGAAAGGAAAGGAAAGGAAAGGAAAGGAAAGGAAAGGAGTAAATTTGTTTGTAGGTAAAGATGGTGGCATGTGAGAAAATGAAAATGTACTTAGAGGGGAGATGAAAACCCCCTGTCACAGCCTGTTAACTGAAACATTTCACTGGGATGCAGCCTCCATGTCAGCAGCAAAACTGCAGTGCCTTAACTTTATCAAACTGTTGCATGTCTTGCATTTATCTAGATCATGAAGATTTCTCTGAGCTGTGGACAAGATCCTGGTGGCTGGAAGAAATGCATGACCCATAGTGAGGGCAAAATGAGGATGATGTTCTCCTCAGCTGCCCTAGCCTTGTCTTCTTTAAAATACTGCAGCATGTGTTTTCAGCAGGGGATGGACCCAGAGATCCTCTCCATCCTGTTTTATTCTGTGATTCAGAGCTGCTTTGTGGGAAGAGCTAAGTGAAATTATTACAAAAAGCTGAAAGATGTGATAATTTATGCCTGAAAATATTCTAGGGTTTAAGGATGGAGCTCTAATGCAGATGTGAGATGGTGACCATGCTGACTTCTGGTCTCTACATTCAGAGAAATGAAAACCTGGAATGAGAAGAAATACTTCTGTTGTTTTCACCTTGGGAGAATTTGGAGGAAGTGCTCTTTTGTTATGCTGATTTTCTTTTAAAAAAAGAACACCACAACACTGCAAATTACCAGTTAGACTAAATTTCTTTATACTTTAAGAATAAAAAATATTGAACTAGGACTGATTTTGCTGTTCTTCAAAGAGATTTGTGTAAAGAAAAAGTTGATTCCAATGTCTTGGAACATGCTAGCTTGGTTTCAGTCTGTTGAATGGAGGAAGTGCAGGGCAGCTGAAATACAAGAGAAAGTTGTTTGGGTCAGATGGTCACAAGAGATACACATAAGCAGTGTAGCTGTTTGTAGAGCTGCTCCTGCTGTGCACACAGTTGTGATTGTTCATGTAACTGAGAAATATGATTGTGCATCAAACTGGAAGAATATCCATCTACATCAGACTGAAAGGGGGATTTACTTGGCAGGGAGAATTTAGCCAGGATACAGGTCTGAAGTCCTCTCCACTTCTGCAGACTGGAAACTAGAAGGCCATTTTAATCTGCTTTTAATGTAGTTTGATATACAGCACTTATTTCATAACAAGGGCTGTGGCCCAGGTTGGTGGATAAGATCTTTTAAGAAATCATCTGCTGTAATCTTTGTATCAACTGAAGTAAATTTATCAAGGCAAATAATCCTAACAAGGGAACCTTCTCCATGAAACAGCCTGGAATGCTTAGAAACTCTACAGTTTCAGTTTTTTCAGCCCTATTTAATTTAAATACTCCATATTCCTTACTGCTTTAGTATTTTGTATTGTTTGCAAAGGTTTGTAATCTGTATTTAGGAAAAGCTGTAGAGAAGCAGAGCATGGAACAAAGGAGTTAAATGGGAGAATTTTGTCTCTCACTGAGTATCAACATGCTTTGTTTTGTTTCTTTTCCCTTTGTTTTTGGTTTGGGTTAGTTTGTTTTGGGTTTGGGGTTTTTTTTTTTTCAGTTTGTTTTATGTTGTGGTTTGGTTGGTCTTTTTTAAAGAACTTTATAATTTGTTCAGGCTATTTGTTCTAATCAGGAAGTTTTCTACAGAGTGAAACTTTGTAACTTTATCTGTTTCCATATATAGCACTTCAGGATGAAAGGCAGAGGATCCTTTTGCTCTGGAGGGAAACAGGTCTCATTTCCTCTGAGCACAGCCTGCATTTCATCTGTTTCAATTGTAATGCATTTGCAGCACTCTGGCCCAGATTTTTTGAAGTGGATATCAACATGGATGGTCTCACAGCATGCTAGCACCATGGTGTTCTTCTGCTCAGACTGTTCGGTCTCCTGATGGAAAACCCTGGAAATGTTAACAACCAGAAAAAACAGTAAGGTAGAAATACAGAGAGAAAAAAAAATCAAATCGCTTTTGAGCGTTCTACCTGGCAAACAAATATCTGAGTAGGAGGTGGGAAAATCAAGGTAACATTCCTGAGCTCATTTTCATCCTTGTTGGCTTCTTTAAAGCATGCAGATCTCTTTCTCTTATAGTAGGAGAAAACCCCTTACAAACATCTTAGGTGTGTAGTTACTAGTGAGGGAATTCTTCAGCAGGACAGCTGTGTTTCTTGGCACTGGACATTATTTACACCCACCATGTAACAAGAAACCAATTTTTTGTCATCTGTTGTATGGTGAACTCTTAGACTTTGAAAAGAAGTGATGGAAACACAACCAGGGCTTGTGTGATTTTAAGAGCCATTGAGTAAACTGAGAAATTTATTGTAATTCTAGGGTGTTTGTGTTACTAGGAGTGCACTGCATTAATTGTTACCTGCAGCTTGGCTTCCCCTGTCATTACCTTCTTCCCTACCACCTCAGCTGGACTTTATCTCTTAATTTTGTTTTTGTGCAGTGCAGTTTATTGCTCAACACAGTTCATCTTTTTAACTGCTTCCCATACTAAGTCCAGGTGAAGTGGAGTGTGTCCATTGGAGTCCAAAGTCCTTGGCTTGCCTTTCACTGAGTTAACAAGTGCCCAGGATGGGATGGTTATTGCCATACCTGCCTAACCAGTGCAGGTTCTAGAAGCACCCAGTTGTTGCTGACTGCTCACTGCTCAAGAGTAGCTTGTGAAAGGTGAGATGCCAGATTAAAGTGAGAGAGAGAGGAAGGTGTTCTTACCTCATGCCTTTCCCAAAGGTTGCTGTCTCCAGGGCTGCATGCCCCCCACCTTGCTGTAGATTGCAGCATCAGCAGATTAATCCAATTAATTACAGGTATTTTTTTGCAAAATTCTGAGCTGGAAAAGGCTGATTCTGGAGCAGCTTCCTGTGCTGTCCTGCCTACCAGAGCTATCTGGGAGGAAGGTAGGGCAGTAAATTGTGTCTATCTTTGCAAATTGGGTAAATCTTTGTGTTTAACCCATGTGTGTGTAGTGCTGCACCTTCACAGAACAAGCATGGCAGATCTGTCCCTCCCAGGTGCTCTGAAGCACAGCACACAGCAGCTTTCTTTTTATTTTCTGTTTTCAACTGATACTTTATTCCATTAGAGTGAAACCATCATTAGCAACAACTGGTCTTCACCTGTAAATCTCACCATTCTCCACAGGATAATGAGCAATCCTGAAGGTCAGACTGGCATTTTACACCTTGGGCCCTGTTATGCATTACATGAGCAAGAGAATAACAAATGCTTTTATTCTGAATAAAGGTAACAATAAGTTCAAGATCATAACAGAGAGGTGTGATAGCTTTGAAGGGCTGATGTGTAAGTCATCTGCTGCTAGGTGACTAGGGGTCAAGTTGCAGTTTAAAGTGATGGTTTCCAACATTAAACAGGATGTATGTCACAGATCAGAGTCCAAACCAACAATCTCTGCCAGGCTGAACTCTTCTAAGGTGGGGAAGAAGAGGTTGAAGGTTGGGGGAAAGGAAAGTGGAGCCATGAAACACTTTGGGAATGTTATGGTTTGGGAGCCACTGGGCAAAAAAAAAAAAAAAAGCTGCTGAACGAAAAGGTGGGAAAACTGGGTGAAAAACTAAAAAACCAAACAATTTTTGTCAAGGTCTGTCCATGCCTTGCTTTACAGCTTGAGGCAGGTTAACTGTTCTCTTGTAGGTCTCTCTAGTTTGCTGGAGTCATGCTGCAAGCATGTTTTGACAGAGATCATCCCTTCAAGGACTGAAAGACTGCAGGGCACAATGGCCCCGATTTTCCTCAGGTGCTGTAGCAATACATTTCTAACAACACAGGGGGGAAAAAGGCCTTGCTTTTACAAATATCTCTGGAATCACTTATTATTCTCATCCTGCAGCAGGAACCCCCTTCTCTTAGGTACCTCCTGGCAGACCCAGTGCTGAATGATGGAGTTAAGAAAATAAAACATGCTGGTTCCATGGCTTGAGGTGCATCAGAAACCCCCTCTGGCCACCACCACATCTTACCACTGCCACTTAGGAAGAGCAAGCTGTTTCTATGGCTACTACTGCCTCTCTCTCTCAAACACATGCACCACTGGCTCTGAGGAGATCATGCTGTATGCTAGAAAATAATTACTCACATGCTGCTTTACCCTGCAGTGTTTGTTGAGCTAGTTGATACTACAGTAAAAGCATTTTCCACTTAATGTATTGTTATAAATGGGTAGAATTTTCCTCATCTCTGATTTATAAATGCACCCAGTTTGGCCTCGAGAATCCTTGTTCTGGTTTCCATGACAACAGATCTGATTTTTGGAGCCATTTCTTCCTCTTACTTCATCTTGGAGAGGAAAGAGCTGCTGTCCCCCTCCAGGAAGAGTGTGATGGGCAAGCAAAATGATTGCCCTGAAGGAAAACCTGCAGCCTTGAAACCAGAAACTTCAGGCAGTGTTCTGAAATGTGAGTGAGAAATCCATGAGAAGGAAGGCACCACAAACCTAGCATGGGCTTGAGCCAGTTTTTGTGTGTTTTTTGTACACAGAAAGTCAAGTGCATATGTAACCTCAGGAAATGTGGTCACACACCACACTGCTGTGGACTTCACAAACTGATCCTGTAGCCCTGAATAACACTGTTGGCAAGCAGGACAATATCCAAACAGAGGATCTACCCAGTCTGTTTATATGGTAACTTTATAGATGAATTAGTAATGAGTGCACCTTATTGCCTGAAACAGACTATCAATATTTTTTTCCCTCAATAGATCCCTTTTCAGAGATGGATTTCTAGGATTGTGTCTTTCATAGATTATTTATGGGTCAGATGCATTTCTTCAGTGTCAAACAGTGGGTTGGAGACTGTGGGGAGTAAAGGCATCATAAATAACCCACAGCTGTTTTGCAAGGGTCTTTTTAGTGGGGTTTTTTGCATCTTTAGCATTTCCAGGAAAAATGAAGGTAGACAGCTGCTGGTTCTCCATGGTACAAGTGACTTAGTAACTGCTGTTCTAACATGATACAGAGGTGGTTTATGCAAACTCCTCAGAAAAACCCTGGAGAGGATCTTGGTTTCCTTTTCCTGCAAAGGAGAATCACAATGTACCTGCATCTTCATGTGTAATAAGTACCCTCAGAGGTGCAAACCCCTAAAGCTGCAGATTAAAAGTTTGTCTTTTGCTTACCATAGAGTTATTCTTCATTTATGTGAGGAAAGGACTTTCTGGAACCATAATGTTAAAGTATCGTTTTCTTATGGCCATATCATCTCATTTCCATTTGAGCTGGGAGCAGCATGATAAATCATCCAGCTGTTCCTTGGATTGCTCCAAGCATTTAATCCCAATGCTGGAGTTTCCAGGCCATCTTTTGGAGCAGAAGATCCAAGTCTAGGTTAGGTATTCTCCATTAAGAGAGAATTAGGCATGATTGATCCATACTTTTGCAACCTGTGCCAAGAGAGATCATACCTGTAAGCTATGTTACAGGACTAAACTTGGACTCCTAAACAAAGAACAGGCAGTCCCAAAGCATCTCCTGGGAGGATGAGGCTGCCCACCAGACCTCAGCATCACTCAAAGCAAAGTGCAGTTAAGAGTGGATCAATACCAGACACAACACAGAAGTGATTTAGTGATTGCCTTCCATAACCATGCACAGGTTTTTCCCTTTTGTCATGACTAAAAGATGGGGACCAGCCTGCTGTCACAGCAAGTCCCTTGGGGAGAATGAAGTCAGGGCAGTGCAATCTTTAGCTGCACAGCCAACTAGAAACAATATAAACACACTTGTTTTCTCTGCCCTGCCATTATGTGGAGGGGATTAAAAAAAAAGTGAGTCATTTGCTGGAAAATGTTTCTGTTTCTGTGGCAGTAGGATGACTCTGAAGAGAGCTCTTGCAATCAGGAAAGGCTAATTATAAAAGCAGGACTAAAGCAAGGACACAGAAGGGAGACACAATTTGAAAAGACTGAAACCTACACAATTGCATATCACACTTGGACTTTTGCAGATAGCAAATTTTCCTTCTGTTAACTGTTGTCACATTTTAGAACCCTTTCAGGGTTTTATAACCCAGGGCACTGGAACAAACATGACTTTTACATGTTTTGGTTTGTCTGCGTTTCTTGTGGTACAAGCAATGTCATATTGCACCCCAAAGAAGTAGAGGGTTGAATTTCTAAATTTTGTTTGTGGCAGTGCCTGATAGTTCCTCCAAAGAGTTAACTGAGTCCAGCTTTTCATGTAGCCCATGGCAAGTTTGGAGGAAATAAATGTAACATGAGTTAGTCATCCTTAAATAATCTTGAAGCAGGGAGCTCTACATTAAGAGCAGGCTGATAATAAGCTCTGCAGTACTATCTCCAGTATAGTTTTTCTCATGGCTTGGAGTAAATTCATGAGCTGTCATTTATTTGTTTGCTTGCTTTTTCTCAGCTGGAGAATTTACAGTCTGGTTGCTGAACTATCAATTATTCTTGTAAATTGAATAGCACCATCTTAGGATCATACAAACAGGAGATAACATCATTTGAGATATGATAAAAATTAATAAGATACCAACTCTGTGAAGACATCTGTGCTAGGTACATTTTTTTGTGCACTGTGTTAGAAGAACAGCAAAGAATAGAAATAAACTGAGCCAACAGACTTGATGTAGCCCTGTAATTTTTTATTTTTGCAGGCTTCTGCTGTCAGACCATCTGCAGCTGTTGTCAGTCAACCATTGATCAGACCTCTGAGGGGCAGAAACCCATTCTGTCCCTTAGCTGGTCGTTCAAGTCCCTTTTATTCTAGCATTTAAATTGGATTTGATTTTATTGTATTTTATTTAAATCTATTATACCAACACTTAATGCACAGAGGCCCTCCCACTCTGTCCTGTGGCATCTCACTGCATTTTATTCCTTTTTGTGTCCTGTACATATTCATTTGCCTTAATTTTTCATGCTAATGTATATTTCCCTTTCCCATTTATTTCCCTGTCCCTTTCACTTTTTGATTATTAGTAAAGGCCTGGATGATGCTTAAATTTCAGAAAAGCCCTGGCAAATGTCACATACTGAAGAAGAACACAATAGTTTTTGTTTTATAAGCCCTAGACATGGTAATATCTGCTTTTCAGGCAGTGGAGCTGATTTGGCCACCTCAGAAAAAAATGATCTCTTGAGAGAAACAGATTTCTGTTCCTGATGGTGTTTTGATTTTGAACTTTGATACTGAAATTGGAGGTTCAGAAATGAATCCTCTCTTCTCTCTGGTTCATCTCTGCCCTGACATGATAATGGGTCACTTGGAATAATCAGATGGTTTCATTAATTATTGATGCAAACACATGGCAAAAGCAATTTGAAGATTTACTGGATGTGTGGGGGTCTGTTGATGGAAATTTAAAGGGGGCAAGTGTCAATCTGAAAATAAATGAGAGTCTCAAGTGGCAAAAAGGAGGTGGAATCAGCAGAAGGCTTAGATATAGCTGGAAGAATAAAAAAAGAGATTTTATTTTACAGCCAGATGCATATCTTAAGTTACATTAAAAGTGAAAATTCCTAAAGCAGGGCATGTAGTTCACATGAGTGTTATATTACTGGGCTGAACTGTGCTCTGTGCCAATCTGCATTTATAAACCTCCACGAGAGTTTTGATCCTTGCTGAGTGTATAGAAAAAGCAGTCAGGTACTCACCAGTAGGAAACTGGAGACCTAGGCAAACAAAAATATAACTCCCATCCATGCAGTTTAGTGGCTTTCTTGTGTATTTATGCTGAGGGAAGAAAAGAGAAGTCTTGAGACCATGGAATAAGAGCTGCTAAATAATGAGTGCTGCTTGAGGGTGACTTCTGAAGTCCAGTGAGTGACAGTGCCACTGCAGAAAGGGGACTGCATGAATTTGTCCCAGGGGATGATACAACTGGAAGGGTTATTGCTGTGATCTCTCCCTTTTTCTTGCTGCACAGACTCTGCACATCCCAATGGCAGCTCAGCTCCTGCCTGGAAGTTTCCAAACAGCTGCAAAAAAAAAAACCCAAGGAGCAGAAGGAGCTCTCCATGCATTTCCCTAAAGAAAAAGCCTACTCTGACAGGGTTTGGGCACAACAATATCATCTGAGTTGAATATTTTAAAGAACACTTCCTGAGAAGTGCATGCAAACCTCCTGCCTCACTCTGGGATGTGTTGCCAAGGTCTCCTTGAGATCTTGTCTCAAGGATTCAGCTTCCAGGAGAGTTTTCCCTCCTGATGGCCACAGGCCCCAGGGACAGCAGAGCCATCTGTGACACAGCTCTGGGTATCTCAACCCTGGTTTATTTGCCTTTACCCAACCACAGTGGCACTGGAGGTTAACAACTCCCCCCTGCCCCCAGATTGCTCAGGAGGGTTAGCACAGAGGAGGAGAAAACACAAGCATCTTCTCTTTAACACAGACTGCAGAAGCTCCTGCAATGCCACGGGTTAATGAAGCTCCAGAGTGTCTGATGGAGTTCTTCCCACAAAGCAAAATATTAACTAAGTCAATTGATTGCATTTTCATTCCTTGAGGGAGCATTCAGCCCACACATCCCTGCTGAGTGTCTGATCACAAAGACTTTGCTGCAGCAATATTGTGTTATCTCAGGGATGCTTTGTGCTACATCTCGAGCTGTTGCCCCTGATGTAAAAGGAAATGGAAATTCCTGCTCAGAAGTCCTGCCTGACAAAGAAATAAATCCGTGTAAATCCAAAACTTTAGGAAATTACAATAGCTTCTGCTTAAAAATACTGTGATAAATCCCCATCCACCTGGACTGTTTCCATAATCCACTATGGATTGCCAATTAATTGCACACTTAGTTCTATGTATTAAGGACAGATAATAGGCTGTATTAGTGTAAGTCCCCCAGAGGCAGTGGAAATACATCACAATATTCTTAAATAGAATATTTTTATTAAAGCAATGCCTGCAAGCTTCTGTCTGGTACCAGAAACCCTACTGTGCTAGGAGCTGCACATGCAATGAAAGGCCATATTTACAGCACATAGTCCTATTTAGTGAATCTATTTAGTGAAGCACTTAATTGCTTACTTCAAGTAGCAGCTTAAATAAACTGAACTCATCTATTTTCTAATTAAATGTGGGAAATTATACTGTGGCTGGCTGGGACACAAGGTTTTTTAATCCTCTTCTAGAGTAGGAGAAACTGCAAATACTCTGTTTTACACTGTTAAAGTTAAAATTAGACTTGTATTACAAAAAGACACCTTTATACAATGGTGTGTGAAATACTTAGGATTTTTCACACATAAATAAATCCCTGTTTTGGGGTTTTTTTTTCTGGTTTATGGATAACTTTCAGTTAGAATATAAATGAAAACTATTCATTAAACCACTGACATAATGAGAAAATGTCCTTTTTAAAAACACATATATTTAATCTAATTTGGATTAATCAAGCCTTTCCGTGCTCTACTGAACAAAATGTAATTGATGACCTTTTCCTGCTTACAGTAGTTTTAATATTTTATTGTTGTGTGTCTGGGAGGCAACTGAGTAAAGAGTAATTGTTGTCCAGATGATAGGAAAGGAAAAAAATCTGTATGTTTTGAAACAAAGTCAGGTTGTCACAGTATTGTTAGAACCAAGGGGAAAATTTCCCTTTACAGTTTATTTACGTTTATTACTACATTTAGTTGTCCTGCATATCTATGACAACCATGAGAGTCATGTAATTTTTTTTCAGTATAAAATTTTGTGTTTGTCTTACATAACTGGAGACCTTTTAGTACACAAAGTCACAATAGTATGTATAGCTCTGGACATCCATGTGAAAATCAATAGTGTAGTCCTGATGCACTGGTGCAGAGAGTTCCTTTTAACTGCAATTGCTTTCAGAAATGTTTTTGGGTTAATCTAGAATGCCTTGGAGGGCCCCTACTGAAATGCCTCTGACTATAACCTGTCCCCCCCAAAATAGCATTTTTTTTACTTTCTGACCACATTGTTCCTCTGTGAGAGAAGTTTTTCAGAAAGCAGGAAGCTGACCACTCAGAAAAGGTTGCTGCTATTAAGAAAAAAAAATTTTCTTCACTGTTTCCTTCCTTCTCTGGAGGTTGCCACATGACAGATGAGGCAAAAAATCTGTCATGAACCACAAGGTATAAGAAAAGCCAGATGGAGCCTGGACCTCCCTGTCTCCTCATGTATTATACATCTGAATCTCATGATAATTTCATAGGATTTCATGTTTTCATGACCTGGGGCCTTGGGGTTTTCCTAGTAGCAGGCAGAACATAAATTAAGCATTTGGCTCCACCTTCACTTTTGTGCTATAGACTCAGTTTGGTGTCATTCCCAGGGGTGCCAAGGATGCATTTGCCAATTATCACAAGGGATACTTTATTTCTTACATGGAGGAACATGAAGCACTTGTGTCCACTGGGATCTTGCATTTAGCCTCCCATGTGCAAGAGCCATTATTTTACAAATATTTGGCTTTTCTGTGGAGGAAGAAGTCACTTCAATAGGTAATGACTAGATGGGTTTTCCTCCCTCTTAAATGCAAGATTTGGGGTTTTTTTTGTTTTGTTTGAGGTTTTTTGTGTTTGTCTGTTTTGTTTTTCCTGTTCTCAAGTCTTTTTTTTATACTTTTAAACTAGAGAACCTGATTCCTCTAGTCCAATCAAAAACTTAGTAATGAGACCAAATAGAAAAATGCCACTGTTTCTTTTCAGTCTTGATGAGACTCTTTCCTTTTAGCTGTCTTCAAAATCCATCAGGCTGGGTGTCCTCACTTCTAGGCACATGCCTGCCTTGATAGTAGGTGGTGGAAATGCTGATCAGAATCATGTGATCTGGATTGATATCAAAGGACCTAGAGGAACATAAAACCATTGGTTCCTCCCATATGACAAATTTCAGGATCTTTCTTACACCTTCAAATACAGTGGCAAGAATTCCTGAATCTAAAATCTTATGAATTTTACAACAAAATTTCTCTGCAATAGAGATAATTTTCGCTGAGCTAGGATTTTCATTTTCTTTTTAATTAACAAAACAAAGCCACTTTTGAATATGAGGCAGGATTTTCTGCTGACTTTAAGACATCTCCTCACTAAGTGTAGTGAATTAACACCAAGTGTGGTGAATTAACAGCACCTTCCTCATGTCCAGCTGCAAAGTATTTTAACATCTGATAAATAACAAATGAACGCCTACCAGAACAGAAAAAAAAAAGCATCCAATCTAGTTAGCATGTGTCTGTAAAATATGTATATGTGTGTATGCTATAAGCACCTATCTGCACACTGTTGCATGCCATTATAGCTGTGTATATTTTTACACTAAATAGATGGAATCTTCTTTTTTTCTTGGATGTGTTGATGGATTCATTTCTGAACAGATACACAAAGACCACATGAATGGTGTGAGTTGAAGTCTTGCTCATTTATACCACCCATGGAGTTATGGGCCCATGTTCTCCCAACTATCTGATCAGCTGTTCTGTTTCTCATGTGTATTTGCTGAAATGTGTTGTCCTGGAGTAACTTTTCTGTTTTAATGCTACATCTAAATGATACCAAAAACTGTCAGACTTTTGCCTGTGTGTGTGTAGATCTGCTAGATGTTTAACAATCAGGATTCCTTCTCTCCCCACCTCTTGTAAATCTGAATCAAAGCTCATTCAGGACTTTTCATCCTAAGTGGTTTCATCTTACTGTAATTACCAAGTCATGTGAGGAGCAGCTAAACAACTGTCTGCACAACAATGGGGATGAAATAGAGATAGCCTCTAATTAATTCCATCTAGGTTATAATTAATTTTGACTGAGTTGCTCAGGACAATATCCTTAAGTCTCACAGACTTCTATAAAGGGGACTGATCACCAGCTGCTGCACTTTGATTTTTTAAGCAGATGGGGTTATTTCCAGCAATTGCTTAAAAGGAAATGATGAGGATGAGGGGAGGGGAGTGATTGATTGGCTTTGACTAGGCTTTGGGGTAAGGCTCCTTGAAGGATTTCTCTGCTGGTAAATTAGGCTGTAGTGATGCCTTTTAAAGATTTTGAAGACATTCTGTTGTGATTTGTCTTCAAAATTTGTAAGAAAGTCTTTTTGCTTTATTAAAGAGAAGTAAAACACTGATGCAATGCCATATCAGTAAATATTTTACCATAGGGTGTATGTTAATTTTGCTTTGGGTCATTGTGGTGCTAAAGGCAAGGATGCAGGATACAAATTTGAGTGTTTCTGGTATTTGTTATTTCATAGAAACAAGAGATGAAAAAATAACTGTCAAATTGTTGTCCTAGTTCTGTCTGCCAATGGTGAATTGTTGTTCCCTTCATTATACAGCAAGCTTTGGTGAATAATTCATTAAAACTACTTTATCTGAGAAATTCTGCCACTTCCTTTGTTTGCTGAGAAATAACAAAATTCTCAGATGGATTTGTTGTTAGAAATTATTCATAAATTTCTGGAATAAGTAAGTCTAAGTTTGTTGGTAGAACTGGCTGTATAAACTGACAGAGTGGCAGCTGCTCAAACACCACAGTATTTAGATTTCTTGACTGGAAAGCTTTCACAACTAGCTAATACCTGGCATGTTGTTAGCTGTGCTTTTAAAGGTAGAAAATTAAGGCTGGAAATTAGCTTTCTCAGACTACCTGGAGTAAAATACTTGTGTAAAAGGAGAGCAGATCTGCAACAATTTTTGGGTTAAAGTTTTCAAACTGAGAACCACCATATGCAATTGTTAGTGGGGGAAAAAAAGGCAAAATGTTTTCCCCCTCATGATATGCATTAGGAATAAATAGAGAGGCTGGAGATTTCAGTGTTAAATGGTGGTAAAGCAACCACCAGTATTTTTTCTAGGAACTTCCTGTTCAGTCTACATTTTCCTGTGCTAAAATTTCTCCTTCCTATCTTTTTGTTTGGATGCCTTTTCATTGCTGTAGCATACCCAGTAACCTACTGATTTTTTAAACAGCTTCCCACTGAAACCAATGTTTAAAAGAACAGGAATTGCCAAATAAATTAGATAAGTCATCTCATGTTGTGAAATTGGTACAAAATGCATTCACCAGTATCGTGTTTCTACTGTGCATGATCAAGTCCAAATCTGTCCTTGTGTCCTGTTTAGTCTGAGGGACAGAATTTACTTTTCTGGTTTTAGGAAAGCATCTGTGTGGTCAGTGGCAACACTGCCTGTGTCACTGGTTTGTGTTGTTTGGAATGGGGTAGTTATTTCATCTTTGACTTCTGAATGAAAACACAAGAAGAGAAATGCCATTTCCTCACTTGCCCTTTAGGGTATGAATTTTTTGAAGCCCCTGACACCATTCTAATGCTTTAGCCTGCTTTTTAGAAACTGAAGGCCACACACAGCTTCAGTAATTCTTGCATTGGGCCTAAGAATTGTGCCTTGATTGTAAATTCCCTCTTTTTCCCCTGAACACAGGTGTCCTGAAGCTCTTTGGTTTTCCCAAGTAAATAGTGTATTTCAGTGCCTGTTGTCTGGAGGTGGTACAATATTAATCAGTTCTAGGCAGGCTAAATTAAACCTAAATGCAGCATCCTAGAGAAGTTACAGTCCCAAGCAAAGTTACAGCTTCTTGCCAGCTGTATATACTTAATCTCCAGATGGCTTTACTTGCACAATATCCTTGCTGATAGTTGTAAGGAAGCAGCATAAATTTTATAAAGCTGTTACAATCCTGCTGTATACTTGTCAATGTTTTGAAATAAATGAGGTCTGGAAGGAGGTTTCCCTCTTACCACTTCAGTTCTCCCTCCTTAGCAATGTCACCTTCCCTTGCTTCCAGTTTTATGTCCTCCAAAGCTTTGCTCTAGCAATTTCCAGCCTGCCTGGACAACAGGAATAAAGTGTCTTCTGAAAGAGCAAATTCTGAAGCAGGAGAGTTAGTTAGTTAAGTTTCAGCTTTAATACCTGTCCCCACTAGAGTGGGGGAGTAATTGAGTTCTTTGTTTAAAAGGAGAGATTTTTAAGTGACTCACATATTTGTTCTTTTTCTTCAAAGGATTTTTCCATGCTGGCAACATCTCCCATGGAAAGTTCTCAAGAAAATTCAAGCAGGATCTACAGTTTTCAACTGCTTACTTCTGCCTTATCCAGGTATGTTGCTAACTTAGCCATAATTTCTTATCTACTCTCAGACTTCGTGACAGGAGCAGAAATCTCTCCCTGTGTACTAACAAGCTGTCTGATTTGGCCTGGGTCTCCTTACTGAATAAGCATGGGAGGCCCATGCTTTTCCAGGATCTTGAAGATATTTTCTCATTTAATTCTTCAGGAGAGACATGAGGCATTAAGAAAAAAAAAAAATTAAAAAAAAATAAAAATTGGAACTCTCTGAAATTCCTCCCTGAGAGTTTTCAAAGAGTGTATCAGGCTAGGGTGTAAAAATCTTAGATAAGGGGCTTTATATATGTATGTTAAGATGTTCTAAACTTTGTTATGTTGAAAGAATGGCTGCATGGGTTTGTTCTGGTTCAAGGCATTTGGTGACTCTCTCCAGGGGGGTTTCCTGAGAGCACAAGCAGCTTTTCACAATTACCCATCATCAATCTGAATACCTCATTCTGCTCGAGGCACAGTAATGGGATTTCTGTAGTGCTTTTATAAATTGAATTCAGTGGTGATACCAGATTACTGTATTCCTGTGTCTCTTGTTTTTTCTTCCATTTTCACTTGTTCCTGCTTTTGTCCAAGGAATTTGTTACATAGCAAAGTGGATCAGGGAACTGATCCAGCTTAAAAATAACCTGATTTTTAAGCCAGATCAGTCTCCTGACAGGTTCACATTGTGGCTTCTTGGGTACTTATGAGGAAGAAAAGGGTGATATTACCATGAGCTGGTGATATGATGTGAAGCCTGGAGCCACATATATCCAGTCTGAGGGACACATTTGGGATGCTGGCTGGGCTCTCTGTACTGAGCAGGGAAAAAATACTGTGGCTCTTCTGAAGGCTGTGTTAACATCTGACCAAGAGGTCAGGCACTCACAAAAACAAAGCACAGCCCTGAGATCAATTTTAAAAAGGCTCATTTGGTAAGCTAGAGAAGCAACTTCTTTTTTTTCTGAAGAGACACAGCTTATTTTCATTTAGCTTCCTGGTCTTTTGGGCTGTGACCCTATTTGTCACAATGTCAAGTCCATGTGATGCTGGGAGTGGGGACTGGCAGCATTTTTTCCCAGAAATTATGTTGGGATTTATTGTGAGTTAACTTTTGCTTGAAGTTTGGTAAGTGACTGTCAGCTTGGACTGTTGCACAGGGATGCTCACTGAGTCCTGGATCTCACACAGGATTACTTTGGTACAGCTAACACAGACTTCTTCCTTCAAAGGAAAGAGATTTCTTGAAAGGTCATAAAGCCCTGGTTTGGGGGCAGTGATTCCTTCCTGCAGTCCTTAGAGACCACTTTCTGTACTGAATAAGTTCTTTGTCTGGTAAGAAGAATTCCTTTGTCTCATTCTTGTGTCTCTCTGCAGGCTCAGCTCTTTGTTTCCTGCACAGCTGTTATCTTAAACTTCTTATCAGCTCATGTGAAATACTTTTACTTGTGCCATACTTTAGAGACTTGGAAAATGTAGATGTAATTCTGGCTACTTTTTCCAATTTTCCTGCTTTCTAGAAAAACTTTGCCTCCACAAGCTGTAGTACCTGAAATTCAGTGGCTGTGGGGAGCAATCCAACAAGACTGCTCTGCTTTTTAGCTGGATGCCATTACAAAAGGCTCTGACTCAAATATGGGAATGGCTTGCTCTGGGGTGGATGTTATCCCTCCATCAGCAAGCTCCCTGTCCTGCTTCTACCTTGGAAATTCCTACAGAAACTCTGCTTTTGGTCAAAAGGTTTTTTAAGGGAATAGTCATAATTAGTCAAATTAAGAATTCTTTAGTTTCCAGTCTTGCAAAGATCAGTTTTCAGGACTTGGGCCTTAACCCTCCAAGGTGTTCTGAGTGTGAATAAGACAATTAGCCTGATGATGTTTTCTTTTGGTGAGGCAATGAGGGTGGGGAGATGTTTGAGGGGAAACTGAGGCACGCTAAAGGAAACAAGCTTGCCTGAAACATTGTGATCAGATAGGAACAGACTAATAGAACTTCACAATAGAATCAGGACTCTGAATACCTTAGATTTTTTTTCCCCACCCCTTTTTTGTCTGTGGCACCTTCACTAATAAATTTAGCAAGACCATGGGCTTGCTTAGTTCCCTTCAGACTAATCTACTGACCACTTGTGCTTCCTGCACTACAGCTTAAAAATGCAACAGATAATCTCATAGCTTGTGCTCTGACTTTGCTCAACTTTCCTTTTGAACTGTAATTTGGAAATAATTACAATAGAAATAAGCAAAGTGTGTGTCTCTAGGAATATTTCAGTGTTTGTCAGAGTTTCAAAATCATAAGCCAGGGAAATGGCCTGGGCACAAATGATTCTTCTGTAGCCAAAATCTTGACCAACTTGTAAGTTTACTATCTTTTCCTGAAGTACTGCTGAGATATGCAGAATAGGTTCTTGGGTTGTTTTGTTGGTTTTTTTTTTTTTCCTGTGAATAATTCTTCCAGTTAATCTTGAAAAGGAACTTGGTCTGATGTTGAGAGAGAAATGTAGAAAGGAGAACTTGACAGCCCCACCTTCTTTCCCCACATTTCTGTGTTCATGCTTACTCTGCTCTTTCCAATCAGCCTCAGTTCCCTCTTGGAGACATAAAACAATACCAGGATGACATTTCAAACTGCAGACACTGAAACCAAAGGCCTTTTTAGTGTCTCAATTGTGCCTCCTTTGTCCACTTGAAAATGGTTTTTTGAATGTAAGAAGCTTACTTAACCCAGGGTTTAAAGCTATTTTTATCTAGCATGAAATGTGCATGGAGAGAAGGCACTCAGCACTGCTTGCTTCTCCTCAAGGTCCCCTTTATGCTTTGGAAAAGCAAAACTACTTTCTGGAAAACCTGGATAACACTCAGGTATCCTACACACCCACACTGTTTTGGGCAGCTCTCTGAGGGACAAAGAGGCAAATTAATTTGCAAAAGCCCACTAGTGTAGCCAGTTGAAATCAGCTGTAATTCCATTGCTTTGGAGAGCACTAGTTACTGAGATTCTGGATCCTTATCTCTGGGATCTTGCAGATTGTCATCAAATAAATGTGGAGATGTCTCCTTCCCAGATTGCTGCTCCCACACTGTTTGCAGTAATAAAGAAGAAACCACCTGTGTTCACCTCACAGATGAGCCACCAGGATTGCCACTTCTTCTAAATGATCAGTGTCAAATCTTTATAAAACTCAGATCCACAACCCAGCTTCCCAGCATGTTAGCAGACCCCTTTATACCTCAGTGCCCCAGTGGTAACTGGAATTGGTGATGTAGGTATCAGCTTGCAGAAGTGAGCTTTGCAGAACCAAAATCCTAGGGCAAAGTTGACTGATACAATTTTCCAGGCTTTACCAGAGCAGCCAGGTCAATGTTATGAAACAGATTTCACTCCACCTTAACTAGAGAAGCATGTGTCTTGCTATTGTGAGCTTTTAATCACCCCAATTACAGTGCTTTTCCCATCCTGACAGCTGGCACACACTGGAGGCCCTTGTTAAGGCTTGCACGAGAGGTGGGTTTTATTTTATTGTGTTTTATTTTTTTCAGGCAAGTAAATGACCACAGCACTACCCAGCAATTTGCTCAGCTGGAGAGTTGGCTGGTTTCACACAGCAGATGTTTAATGCAGGACCCACTCTAATTTGCACAGTACCTGCCCTCCCAGGCTGAGCAGTGACACAAACCATGCTGAATCCAGAGGGTTATTTAAAAAAACACCACACCAGAGTTAAAACTAAAGAAGGGCTTGGTTAAAAAAGAGCTGTGCTGCTGGTAGCTGGAGGTTTAGCAACACAGGCTGGCTTTTGAGTCAAAAGTGGGTAAACTGTAGTAACAAGATAAAAATGCACAGGGGTCTATAGAAGAAAACATGTTCTGTAATCCACATAAAGGACAAACATAATCTCAAGTGTTAGAATTTTGAGTTCTCAGCCTCCCTCTCTTCCAGCTTCTCTTGAATGGCCACACTGTGCTCATTTCTCAAGCAAGTTTTCTGCGTAGGTTTTGGCTAATAGAGGTGAAAACTTTTCCCTTCCTAGAAGTGTGAAAAGTTCTGGCATGTTCACAGAAAATGGTACTTCCTAAGTACAAGACAAAATCCAGTCCCAGCTGCACTGGGAGTTTTCACAGCAATTATAATTTGCCTCTTTAACACTCATATCCCAGAGGCAGACTCTGTTGCTCACATACAAACTGAGTGGCAAAGCCTGAAGAAGGGTTTTTTCCCTCCATGAGGCCTGTCATGACTTGTGATGAGTCAAAGATTTAGTAAGTAGCCAAAGGCCAGAGAGGAAGTTTGGCATCTGGTTTTGTCTTAGTGGTGATGCCCATTTATGCAGCTCTCTGGTTGACCATCCAGTATCCCAGAACTATGGGACTGGTTAGGCTGAAGAATTACTTCTTTTAAAAAAAAAATAAGTAATACCCTGGAGAGAGATATGTCATGGCAGTGGTTTTATACCCACCTCCCATCTCCTCCTTCTTGCTGCTGCTGTGAAAGTTTGAAAATTGGAGAATAAAAGTTGCTATGGGATCTTTTTCTCCTTTGTAAGAGTGCAGAGCCCCAGGCTTGCTTTTGTAGATGAGCCCAGCAAAACTGCCTGCAGGATGATGTGCTCACCCTCCTTGTAGCCTGGGAGTTAAAGGTCCTTTTTGGGTTTTTAAGTCTGCTTTAGCAAGCGAAAGAGTGCTGGTTGTTCTCAGCATCTTACAGAAATAATCTCTGTATGTTGTGAGGCAGGAGGTGGAAGCTAAGTATTTATTTATATTTATTTATTCCCCTTCCAGGATTCAGTCTTGCTGTCCAAAGGTAGCTTCAAACTTTCCTTGATTTCCCCCTGGGCAGGTGTAAATCCCAGGTTTGCTGTGCCAGAACATTCCATGAGACCCTGAAAAAACAGGCTCAGCTTTGAAGACTCCTTGTGCCCAGCTTCTCTGTCCCTCTCCAAAGTAAGAAGGTGGCTTGACGTGTCTTGGGAAAGGGACTTTGAAGACAAGACTTTAAAAAAAGGCATTTTTTAGTTGTGCTGATTAATTGCATTAATGCTTAACCCAAAGTTTGTGATGCAGGCATCTTCTTGGTGATATTGCAGGCAGCTACAAGGGGTCTGCCCTGAGTGTGTGTAGACACCAGAAAGGGCACAAGCCCTTGCATGGTGCTTCAGATATGCCTTTATTCAGAGAGGCTCAGGATTGCTATGGCAACCCTTATCACAAACTGTAAAGAATTCATGCTAAAACCAGAAAAAACTCACACTTTAAGGACTTTTCTCTCTTCCTCTCCCTCTTTCTTATTTTCTCCATCACAGAAATCACTTCTGAGCAGCTGGGCCCATAGCAGCTTTATCAGGGACCCTTTGTGTACTGGGAACCCTTTGTTCCCCAGCTTTGTGAGGCTGAGCAAATGCAGCTGCTCGTGGAGTCAGTGAGAATATCAGGTGGTTTGTTGTCCAGTTACTCAGATCAGCAAGATCCTTGCAATGAAATCACCCAGCCCAGTGATTCTTTTCAGTTCCAGAATATCTTGATGGGGTGAGGTCTATAACTGCTGCTCTTACATTGCCCCAGCCAGAAGAATTTTGGTGCATTTTCTGTGCATCCAGATTTCTTGGGAGATAGATGAGCTCTGTTAAATCTTGAAGTGGTGTAAGAGATTATTGCCTCATCTCTTCCTTGCATCCTGCTCCAAAGGTTCTGTGAGCTGCCATGGATGGGAATTTATCTGGCTACCTCTTGGACTGTGGTGGTTTTGTCTCTCTGGCTGCTTGCTGGGTCCCATCTTGGATATCTGTTTACAGTGGCATAATCACACCTTTAGTTTCTCTGTCCTTCTGCAAATACCATGTTTACACAAAGCTCTGTCCCATCAGATTAGCTTTGTGGTGGAGAGGAGATTGCTTTGCTTAGCTGCAGTGTAGGAGAATGGCTCAGGGGGATCTCTCATCATGTTTTATTCTCTGTATGCTGAATGTACTTCAGAGCCATCTTCCTCTCAAGCAAATGTGAAAAGCAGTTCTGTTCAACCCACTGACCTTCAGATCCTTGTCCTTGGAAGACAGGAGGAATTCCTTCACAGCTAATACTGTCTCTGCTTCTGAGGAAAAAAAAAACCAATTTTTTCACTGGCTCTGAGTCACTGCCTCTTAGCAGCAGCTCCATGGTTACACAACCCATCCTTCTGCTACCTGCTTAGAATATACCACAAGATTATCTATCAGCTGACAGAAACTGGAGGACCTTTGTAGGTCTCAACCTGAATTTCCCTCAGTTATCTCCACTTTCTGACCATTTGCTGAAACAACTCCCTCTGTGTCCATCCAAGATTCTGTACAAATGGAATGGATGTGGTGTGGTGCCACGTTTGCACTTGCATCCTCTGGCTGAAAGGGGAACCAGCAGCATGGGTGGGGGAGATTTCCTGCATCCCAGCAGCTGAAACAGGAAATAGGGAAATTCAGACAAAAATACTTTTTCAGTTCTCTAAAGAACATGTCTCAGCTTCCAGACAAACCTGGAATCTTTGATTGTCTCTTCCCTGAGACTGTGAAAAGGAAGATCTCGTTTTTCTATTTAAACAGAAGTAGCAAATCAGCATGGCCAAAAGTGAATAGCAACAGTCTGAGGAACTGCTACACATTAAAAGAAAGTAAAGGTGATGTGAGGAGCTATATTGTTATTGTCTGAGCTTTAAAGAACAGAATGTACAGTATTTAAGCATACAATCTTCCATGATTGTGGCTTATGAATAACAAGGTTGGTTTGATAGTGCTCTTGGTGGGAAGATCTTTTTGTTTTGATACCAGGTCTGGACAGCTGTAATTTCTCAAATATTTCTAACAGTGAATAAATTGCAGTGCATATGAACTCCCTGGTGCAGCATGAAGACTCTCCCACAGAAATAGTTCACAGGTGATTACCCCTTCTTTATCTCAAGCATACAACACAGCAAATATTTGCAGGGCACAGCAATCTAACAGCAATTACAGCATCAGTCCTATCACTTCTGAATTAAAATGCACATGAGAACTAGATGTACAAAACCCCAAAATATTTCCTGGGAATAAAGGCAAAGCAGAATAATTTAACCACATCAAAGTATTTCATGTTTTTTACATGCTGACACATGAAAATCAACAGGTTCTCAATGCAAGCAAAGGTTTTGCAGGCACAGACCTTTGTAGCAGTGGAATATTTTGTCATTGATTTTTGACCCATTTTCCCAAGGAGCTCTCTAGAGGTGTCATGTTCCAGACTGAGGAGCATGTCCAAGGGTTAAAAGTCTCACTTCCACATGTGGCTCTAGGAAGAGAATTGCCCTGAATTGGTACCAGGGATTAATAATACTCTGGGTCTGAACAGAAGTGTGAGGGGGGGGTGGATGTGGTTCCAATTTCATGACTCCTGCCAATGTCAGCTCTGGCATATATATAATTAGCCTACTTGATTAGCATCACAGAATGAAAATATGAATGGGAGCTGTTCTAATCTGCCAGCCTCTGGGCTGGGGAGGGGGTGGGCAGTGAAGCCTTGCAGACATAACAGTTGGTAATGAACTTTTTTGCTAGCTAGAGGCTTAGCATGACTTCTTTTTCCCCTCTTTCTGGCAAAGCTCCAGCTTCCTTCCTGAAGTCGTGGTCTCTCTCCAGGACTCAAAGCAGCTTGTACAGTCCTCTTTTCATTGCTTGTATTCAAAGGCATGGAGAAACCACTGCTCTGCTCCTTGACCAGCTGTGGAGTCACAGATCTTTGTGCCCTGAGAATTTGTGTCAAGTAGAGCAGCCCTCCAGAATAAATAACTGCAGCACTTCTTGCTGAGTAACACAGTTCACACAGAGAAAGAAGGAAGCACTAGCTGCATTTTTTTTTTTTACTTTTTTTTTAATGTCTGCAAATAAAATAATCAAGAAAGTGGAAGTAGGAAAGAGTAGCTGGAGAATCCTACAGGGCAGATGTCTGATAACAAATCCATTCAGTTTAGCTCTCCCCCATGGAAAATAAAGGAATATAAGAACTCATTATTACCAGTGCCCCAAGCAGGAGCTTTGCAGCTAGCAGTAGCAACAGCTCAGGTTATTAGTGTATTTATAAGTCTTTTAAGTCTGCCACATAGAAGGATTTGTGAGTCAGCAAATATAGCAAATAGGTCTGCAAGGGATGGGCCAGCACAGAAAGGAAAATTGTCAGGAATTATTCAACCCTGAACATGCCCAAGTCTGCCTCTGTTTCCTTTAGCAATAACTATTGTTCAGGGAATGAGAGGTTTGTTATTTTTACTTTCTTTGAAAGCTAAATGCACTGAAGGCAGAGAGAAGTGTTGGTTGGTGACAGATTATAATCAAGCAGGTCAGCCAGCCCAAGTTGGCACCAGCTCAGAGACAAACAGTGCCCAAGGATGTTCTACCAAATCACCCATGGTGCAAAGACTGCTACCCAGGCTACCCTCTTAACCTACATTTGGAAAGACGCTGTGCTGGACAGATGAATATTGCAGCAGGTTTGGGGAACTGATTGACTTTCAAATAGGTTTAGAGCTGGAGATGACAATTTAGGGCTCATAGGAAGGAGAGTTCTTAATACTGTTCAATCTGGAGGTTCCCTGCAGGACTGAGACCTCAGAGAGCCCAAAAAACAAAACATGAAAAGAGGTGTCTAGCTGTCAGTTGTTTAGCATTTAGTAGCTTTTAAAAAATTATTTATTTATAGAATGTGGAAGACCTCAACAAGATGTAATTTTTGGCATTTAAACACTAGGGAATGCTAAATTAGGATTAGTGCTGTACTGAATGCCAAGCATAAAAAGGGAATTTTAACAAAATGGGTGCACAACTCGTACCAAAAGTTGGTTGGAACAGGGTGCTTAATTCACATTAGAATCTTTAAAACCTTTTGCTAAACACAGATCTTAATCACTTGTGCTCACTGATGGTCCCATTCTCCTTTTTTTAGCCCTAGTAATCCAGGTAACCTGGACAAAATCCAACTTGGCTAATTATGTTCTCCTGACCTAAATTATTCTTAGCATTTCAAATGGATACTATTCTTGGTCTGATATCCTCAAAGAGCAATTGCTGTTACCTGCATTCCTAAAGGCTTTCTATGTTTCTTCTGAGCCTTCTATGTATCCCTGGATATGCAGTGTGCTCTGGGTATATTATGGTATATTTATAAGCTTGAAAATCCCATTGGAGGGATAAAATGGGACAGGAATTAGTAAACTTAATTTAAATTTTACAGCATGTACTTAAAACTATTTTTGTTGATATAGAATCTAATACAGATATGTGTTAGGTTAAATCAGACATTTTGGCATCCATACATGCTCTGTGATGTGGGCAATATAATAGGCAATCCTAGCTTTTCAGATTTTTCTTGGCATTTATCACTGATTTTGGAGAATGGAAGTTCATAATGCTACTAAACACTCAGTAATAAGAATTTCAGGTGAACACTTCCAACTTGTTCTCCCCAGTTCCATCTGCTCAGGCAGTACCTGAAACACAGCAGTGATTCCTGGAACTACACAGCCTCCAGGAAAGTCTGAACAGATAAATGCACAGAGCACTGCCTAAAATTTACATACAAATGAACCCTGCTTGGTTTGGGGGGGAGCTTTGTGTTGTTTTCTTCTTAGGAACACTCCAAAATGAGGCAATGGCCTGAGGAAACTGCAAAAGGATGCAGCAGACCCAGTGGACCACCCTGGGGATATCAGCTGAATCAACACTGGTTATATTTACCAGACTTTATGTCTTGATTTCAGTCTGCTCTGAGTGTGAAATGCACACTCACTTTCACTGCTGTGTGTTCAGTTTGCGGTTTTTATGGAAAAACATTTGACTGAACTTCATTTTTCAGCCTAGTGCTGGGACCTTCCCTGCCCTTTTTCACATGCTGGGATTTGTTGGCTCTTCAAGGCTCCCTTCAGCAGTCAGGCAAGCACAGGAAAACAGCAAGGTGGGTTCAAGACTTCAGGGACAAGCACAGGAAATAAAGAAATGTGTGTAGGAGAGGGATCAGAAGGGAAATGAGTCTCTGAAGCCCAGATCTGAAGAAGGAGGGGACAGGAAGGAGGAGGGTGGCTGGAGAGGAAGAGAAAAGCTGCTGCTGCAAGAGGACGTGGCAGAGCATGAAAAAGTTCTGCAGCAGAAAGTGGAAAGGTCAGTGGGTAAAAGAAAAGAGAGCAGAGGATGGAAACATGAGTAGAAAGGACAAGGCCTGGGAGTGGAAACAGGAAAGAGCATCAAGTCACTGCCAAAAGGAAGCCAGCAAAAATCTGATCTCAGTGCTGGGTCCACGCTGACATTCCCACTCTCACCTCTTTCAATGTAACACCTAAAACCACCTAGCATTCCCAGGAAAAAGTCACTGTCTCCTGTCAGGTCACAGCCCTGAAGCTGTTGGACTTTGTTGGTGCAGTAAAACCCACGAGCTCCACGTGTCTGTGGAAGTCTTGTTCTTTGCCTGGAGACCAGCACAGCTGCTGTTCCAAACAGACAAACTGAGGCACACAAAATGGGCCAGATCATTCCCCAGTGCATTAAAACTGGATGAACTTGACCCAAAATCTTTTAAAATCACATTTCCTTCTCTTTATCACTAGCAAAAGTGAGTTATGAATGCTGGTGGCAGCCAAGGCCACCAATTCCTCGAAATAACAGCATCACATCCCTAAAACCACTTGCAGGAAGCACAGGAATGCTTGCAGTCAATAGCTTCATGTCTTGACTAAAGCAGCATCCCTGGCAGTGTCTGAATTCAGAGCAGTGATGTTTTCCAGAGACACTATGAGAGTTAAAAAACATTATATGATGGCTTCCACTTGGCTTCCAAAGTGACTTTGTTAATGGTTTCAGTAAATTAACCAGATTATTTTTTTTTTATTATTATTTCCTTGTACTTCAATGGAAAGAAAAGCAGGAAACCCCCTTGCAAATTAATCTGCCTTGAACTCTCTTTCTTGGCATTATATTTTTTTGCTCTTTTTCACTTTTGTTTCTGGGCTATGTTCATGCTTCAGTCTTGGGAAGCTATAGAGAGAGAAGACCTTTGGTCTCCCAGGAAACATTGCATAAAGCCCTTTTCTCTGTGTAAGCACAGACTTGACACAAGCAGCCTGAGACAGGCAAGAGTTTCTGAGAGGAACTGAGAAAGAAGAGAGACTTTCTTTAATGGGAAGTGCATGCTGAATAATAGAGAAAAAATCTGGTCAAAGCCCACAGTGTTACTGCCACTGTTGAGTGTGGTATAGAATAAAACTTTCACAGTGCCATTTTCAGAACTTAGGGATAATAACCACTAATAATGGTTATTGGGCAATAGCCCAGTGACACTGCCTTTCTCCAGCTTTTTTTCCGTGATGAACTAGAAATATGTCACACTATTAAGCTTCATAGCACCATAGATAACTATAGGGAGAGTGCTTAATGGAATTGGAATCTCTCAGAGCTTACTTCAATTAACCTCACAGTAATAATAATATTTCTATATAGTGAGGCTTTGTTTATGCTGGAATGGGGTTTAGCCACAGCAAATTGTCTGAACAGAACAAGAATATGGCAAGATTTTATGGTGAAGAGTTCCTCCTGGTCATTCTGGAGATATCCAGGGTCACATGCTAGGTCACTGCCAGCTAGAGCCAAAAAGGTTCTCAGCATTGTGAGCCATATCCTTCCTGTTGTCCATACAGGAGCATCTGTCTGTATCACTGCTTTTGTCTAGGATTGTGTCCTCACCTTCTCCTTCCATGTCTGTCACTCTTAAATGATGTGAAATCCCACACTCATGCCAGGAAAAAAAAGAGCTGGTGTGCTGAGGAGCTGATATGTCTGCAGATGTAAAGTTTTTCCTTAGGGTCAGATTATAGAGATGAGGGAAGCCCAAGTGAGACAAATGAATTCCAGAAAGATCCAGTGAAAACTCAAACATGAGTGCTTGCTTCATGGTTTGTGTCTCCAGAGAAGCTTCTCAACCCTCTTGATAAGCTGCAGATAGATCTAGCAAAAGTCACTCTCTGCCTTTGGATGTTGCCAAGAAGAAATCCTTGTTCAGAGAAACAAAACCTACACCTCCTTCTTACATCCAATCTTGAGATACAGTGGACACAGAAGAGAGAAAGCAGACAGAAGCAAAGAATTTTCTTCTCCTGCCCACAAAGGTCAAAACTTTTTCACTGGAGGGAATGTTTCCCTTCCACCTGTTGCTTTCCCACTGACAAAAAAATGGTTACTTAAAATAGGGGCTTTTATCTGTCTAGCTCCAAAACCAACACCTGAAATTAGATCATTTGCTTCCGTTTTCAATTCTTTTTATTTTTTGCACATCTTCCAGCTTTCTGGGTGATTAATCAATAAAATCAACAT